>VAHH01000946.1:0-17277 GCA_013357305.1 Radopholus similis | reverse complement strand
TATAGACCAATTAATTATCTTAACCATACTGGCCCAAAAAATTTACCTTGTAAATGTTCAAAAGTAACTGCTGGTCTTTTCCCCTCTCTTTGGGCCAGTCCTTTTGATTTTAGGCGGTGCTCAATCAGTAAAGTCTTTACTTTGCGAAGTTCAACAAGTTCTTTCCGCAATTCAATGATGACAGCTCGCAAATAGTCCAGCTCCTTGTCATCTAAAATGTTTAATTGAAAGATTGTGCATAACATGAGTAACTACAAATTAGTGTGCGCTACAGAAATTTAATTTGTTAGATGAATTTTCAAATAAACTTGTGATTTGTTTTATTTTGTTTATTGAGAACTTTTTAGAGCAAACCTGAAGCATGTGTAATGCGCGCTGTATTTGTGGTAATTTCTTTTTTCACTTGTGATATTTTTGCTGTAACTCCCTTTCCCTTCATTTCAGTTTGTCAAAAACACCTAAAATTGGATTTTTTTTAATAAATTTGAAGTTTAGCAATAAGATTAAGTGATGACTGATGATGATGACTATGACTGATGATGATGAGAATGTTAGACACATGGCCGTAGGTACCTAGGTATTATTACTATTTCGAGATCTCGAGTTTCTGAAGAGGAAAATATTTTAAATAGGTAAAATGAAAATTTTTTTGAAACGAATGCCTTACTATTGCCCAGAGCCAGAAGCGTAAAATCCTCAAATCCTACAATTTTAGAGTTCAAAATTTGCTTTTTTTTTTGGGTTAGAGTTTATCCTTCATGGCTAAGCACCATCCAGATCTCATCTTTTGCCGTGAGCCAATATTTCAAAGCAACCTATCAATAGGCAATATATTCTAGGCAAGCAACCCGGCGTGGCAATCGGCCGACTCTGCGACAAATGTGACGGCCGATGCGTCATTTGCGATTCATATGTGAGGCCAGCTACACTTGTTCGGATTTGCGATGAGTGTAATTATGGAAGTTATCAGGTTCGCAAATCAATTCATAAATTTTAAA
Organism: Radopholus similis; assembly: GCA_013357305.1. Lineage (NCBI taxonomy): Eukaryota > Metazoa > Nematoda > Chromadorea > Rhabditida > Pratylenchidae > Radopholus > Radopholus similis. The sequence goes on along the minus strand of VAHH01000946.1, from coordinate 16,279 downwards.
TTGATCACTGAACATATACTACAAATGTTAAGGGCCGTTGTGTGATTTGCGGAGGGCCGGGGACTAGTGACGCGTATTATTGCAAGGAATGCACAATAATGGAGAAGGACAGGGATGGTTGTCCAAAGATTGTCAATCTAGGAAGTGCCAAAACGGATTTGTTCTACGAGCGGAAGAAATATGGGTACAAAAAGACGTGAATTTGAACCCGATCTTTCATTATTTATTGAAAAATTAAAAGCTGTATGATAGTTAGCGAATCTTGAGTTTTTCACGAATACTACGATTCCCCTAATCGTACATATTATTTATTTTACATATTTATGCTATTTGCATTACTTTAATCATTTCCTTTTCCTTGCAGTTTTGCAAAGTTAGGTAAGTAAAAATGACCAAGATCCACTACTGCAAGCGACCGGACAACACCACCAAGTCGTGCAAGGCCCGCGGCTCAGATCTCCGGGTGCACTTCAAGAACACCCATGAGACTGCTCGGGCCATCAAGCACATGGCGCTGAAGCGGGCGATCCGCTTCTTGGAGAATGTCAAGGAAAAGAAGGAGATTGTGCCATTCCGTCGCTTCAAGGGCGGTGTTGGACGAAAGGCGCAGGCAAAAGCCTGGGGTTCGGCATTGACCAACTCGTATCGCTAATTCCTGCGCGCCTTTTGCAGGCACTAGCCAAGGTCGCTGGCCCAAGAAGTCCGCCGAGTTCCTGCTCCAGCTCCTCAGGTTCTAATAGATTGCCTATGCGAGTTACTCAATTTGATTGCCTAGAAATGCTGAGAGCAACGCCGAGGTCAAGGGCCTGGATGTGGACCACCTGGTGATCGACCACATTGTGGTCCAGGCCGCGGCCAAAATGCGCAGACGCACCTACCGTGCCCATGGCCGCATCAACCCGTACATGAGCTCGGTAAGTGGCCATTTGAGTCGACATCTCTGCTGCACTTCCACTCCCTCAGCCATGCCACATCGAAGTGATCCTGACCGAGAAAAAGGAGGTCGTCTCCAAACCGGCCGGTGCGGTGGTCAAGGTGAAGAAGGAGTCCAAGAAGAAGCAACGACGCCAGCTCGCCCGTGGCGAATACTGAAGTGTTAAGTTCTCGACTCTTTGTTGAAGCACTTGTTCCACGTTACAGTGTTCATGGATAAAATTTTGTTGGAACCAAAAAATAATATTTTGGGACAAGGCAATGAAAATTGTCTCGTAAATATTTATACAAATCGATTAGTCTGTTTATGCTTGGATGAATTTCCCTAGATGACTCCGTAGTATAGAAATTCTCGAAAAAACAGTCTCCGAATTTCGAAAAACGAGTTATTTCAATTTTTACATAAAATCAAGGTACGCGTTTGGTTGTGGAAGAGGGAGGGATCCACTCGCCATTCGAAATTGGGTCAATGCTCGATTGGCGGAGAAATCGCTGTTGCCCACAGCCGTAATCTGCCTTTCGCTCTCTTGTTCACGCACGCAATTCCAATCCACTGCTGCTGGGGAGACTCCCCTCTTCTTCCTCCCGAATTTATTCGTCCGGTGGTGCAAACGCCATGCGAGAGCATTTTCTATTTTGCTGCATTTTAACTTTTAAGTGTTTCTTTCTGGTCCAATTTTCATCTGTTCCGTCCAGCCCCTTCCTTCCATTTTCATCCGATGTCTCCTCCTCCTTTTTCTGCACTTTCACAATCTCTCACTGCGCACTCTCATCAAAGGGGGAAACCCGGAGGAGCCCAACCAGTTTTGTCGGTCGTCGTCCATCCATCCTCGTCCTCTGCGCGTCGGTGGCAGCAACCTAAAGTCCATTTATCGCCTCTTTTCCGCTACAAATCGATGCGAATTCGGAACCTGGAGATATGAAAGGCAAATTCAAATCCTCCAAAACAAACGCCCAATTCCGTTCCAATCCGCCGGAGTTTTGTGTTCAACCGATCCATACCGCCAATTGCCGCTTCTGCGCCATCTCTCAGCCCCTGCCGTTGTGTGTTCGTGATTTTTTGCCCTGGTTTTTGCGTGTTTTCCTTCCCCCACCCCGCCCCTCCATCTCTCTAAACGACCTTCAACAGGAGAGAGGGATTGGGCTGACCAACCGAACGGACGGTGCCTCCTCCTTTCTCCCCCTTTGCTGCCAGCCATCCAATCCACTTTGACTCTGTTGTGACTCATTCATTCGTTGTGCAGTTGTGCAGATTCAATCAAATTGGGGATTGGATTCATGGAGCCCAGTCGACGCCAGCACATTGAGCAAATCGAGATCATCGAGAGGACAGTGACCGAGAGCAGACGACCGCTCACGTCCGCGGGTGAGAGTTCACTGATGCGTTGGAAACTGCTCCTCTCTCTTTTGTAGAGGCACTCAACTTCCAGCCCCAGTCTTCGGTGCGCACTTCCAACGAACAGTTCACAACGATAAATGCGGGGACTGACCCGGAAAGGAGGTTGAAGAAAAGGCTGGCATTGCATTGGAATAAGGGGAATTGTTCTTTGTTCAGATACCAGTTGACCAGCGAACGGGATGCGGGGAGGGACTCGTCCCTGTTGTACAGTCCCTCTGGTATTGGGCCATTCACTCCAATGTAGACAGTCGAACAGCCCCTTCCTTTGAAGGCCACCAACAGTCGTTCGGCTCAATCCGCGACTTTGTGCCACTGCAGCAGTCCACCCCTGAAAGGCCCACGGCAGCCCCGACAGTGGTCAACCAGTTCGGCTACGATGTGCACGAAGTGCACACGAACGGTAATCATCAGTACGGACAGTCTGAACTCAGAATTGCTGGACTTGCTTTTGCAGAGGGCGGTGCGCGTGTGGTGGAGACGCACGGCGAGGGCAATCTGATGCTGGACCGGAGCATGGCAGAGACGAGCAATGGACAGCACCAGAACCAGACCAGTCCGCCCAGGGGAGAGAGGGCACAGCAGCGGTCAATTCTGAAGCAGCCGGGAGCAGCGGAGGGGGGCGACACATCGTGGAGGAAGAGTCCATCGTCGGAAAGGTTGGCCGATTGGTGGAATTTGTGCATTTGCTTTTTGCCCGTTTCAGTTCTTTGGCGCGCAAGGACAGCTACAAACGCATGCAGGAGGCGGAGGAGCAGCAAAACGCCTCATTCTATGGGGTACCTAATCGGGCAACATTCAACAATGACGAACATTCGCCCAAAAAAGCAATCTTCGAACGCGACCATCGTCTCCAAAGGGTCCCACCAGGGGACGGGCGCGTGGGCCCAGATGTTCGGCGGAAAAGCGGAACACGGCGCCAATGGCTCGTTCGCGCGAATGAAGGACTCGTTTGCGGAGATGAGCAGACAAATGAGGTGAGAGGGCGGCAAATGGCAAAGGCAGGATTGGACCAATTGACTTTTTTGCACAGGGAAGGCGAGTGCAACATGCGTTCGGTGGCCTGCACGCTGCTGTGCGTGCTGTTCGTTCTGGTGGTGCTGATCCTGCTCTGGCTGCTGATCTCCGCCCTGTTCCTGTCCCACTCCACGTTCTCCTTCTGGCTGTTCCCTCCCCCCTGCGAGGAGTGCCAGCGCCGCAACCCGGGCGCACCCAGCATCCAGCCGCCCAGCAGACTCTACGTGCACATCTACAGCCCCGCACAGGTGCACTTCGAGCTGAACGGCAATGCGCCCTTCAAGTCCAACTCGTTCACCGCAGTCGACTTTGACACGGTTTGAGAAAGGAGGGAACATGTGCAAGGAAATATAAATAGTGTTTGGTCCCCCCATCAGGGATATGTGGCGATTGCCGACCACGCGCTGACGGATCAGCAGGGACGGCACATCACCTGCTTCCTGATGCAGCTGGACTTGACCGCTCTGCCGGACATGTCCGTACTTAGGGACGCACTGGAGAACACTTACAAAGAGGTACCAACCAATACCAAGAGCAACCCACGAGAACACTGAATACGCGGTGCAAAAAATACAGGTGCACTCCCAGTTTGGCTGGCAAGAGTACTGGCAGTTCAACGTGGAGGAGGTGGACGCGTCGTTTGTGCAGGGTAAGTTCCGGGATCGCATTGACGACTGCCAGAGCGCCAAATGGTACTTTCTGAAGCACACCGTCTACACAAGAGGTCCCCCAACCACAAGAGACTCTTTTGTGCCGAATGTGTGTTGCCGCTTGCAGACTCCTCCTGCTCCTACTGCTACGACTTCTGTCTGCCCGACTACGCAGTGTTGCGGCGCCAGAAGTACGAGGACGAGCTGTCGTTGGGAGTGCGGCGTCTGAACTGCTTCCGGCTTTACGTGCCTGAGTGGGCCAAGTTCCAGGTGCAGGCGGACGCCGGCGGGGGCCACTGGCAGTACCCGATGCACACTGCGCAGAACACGCAGCGGGACTCGAACGGCGATTGGGTGAACTGGCAGTACGGCGGCGGGAACGGCGGCGCAGAAATGACGCGGAGGAAGAGGAGGAATGAGACTGACGCCTGAGACAGAGACAATGCTCCTCCACTTTTGAAGTCTCAAAAGCCATCCACAGATACGGCCAATTGCACTCCAAAACATTGGATACTTACCGCTTGCACCTCTCTCTAATTGCAGTTCAAAATAAGACAGAATATATCATACATATGGTGTTTATTGTGGAACGAAAGAATTGCGGTGATCGCTCGTCGATGAAACGTATAATAGAACTCCGGAATATAGAATGGTTTTTGGTCCGATCGTCGCTTCCCCTCGGCGCTCAGCTCTGCTGGCCCATGCGCATTTTCTGGCGCATCTGCAGCTCGGCCATCAGGTCCATCTGGGCACCCCTCGGTCCTGCGGCCGTTTGCAGTCTGGTCCCCAGGGCCCTCTTCGGCGGCGGCGGAGGCGGCCCATTTCGCGTTGCGGAGGACTGCTGCAGGCACTGCAAGGTGCCAAATTCGATTTTAGCGCAATCAGTATTGTTTGCGTACCTCATTCGCGCGCAGGTTCGCCTGTTCCATTGGCGGCGGGGGCGGGAATTGCTCTTCATCCGAGTCGCTTTCTGGCGCCTCGGCCGCCGGGGGGCAGACCACGCCATTGCTGGTCGTGGGAGTGGCCAGCATCTGCTGCGCCCTGCGCTGCTGGAACAGCTGGCCGAGTGCCACCGAGTCGGGCTGCCTCTTGATGGTGTTGCAGCACTCGTCCTGGTCGAACGCAATGTGCTGGCCCGAACACACCGGCGACGAGTCCGCGTTGTCCAGACTGGCCCTGGACGAGCTGGAGTACGCAGAGCGCATCGTGCCTGGGCTGGCCGACCCGCCGAGGTGGGTCTGCACGGGCAAGGGAACCACTCAGTACTTTGATCGACAATTTCGACACTTATCGTTTCGTATCGATTTTTGATTTAGCGAGTCAGTTGATGATTGGTACCTGCTGTTGTTGGCGGAGAGCAGAATGTCGTGGAGAGGAGAATGCAAGAAGGCTGGGATCGATGGCGGACAGTCGCTGCAACGGCACCTGGGGCACCTCCACGCGAATCGGAGTGCTCGGCCCGGCAGCCGCCGCGGGGCGCCACCGCGACTGGGCCGCGCAGTAGTTCTTGTGCAGAGTGCCGCATCCGTTCTTGGTGATGCGCAGCGCGGTCAGCCATTGGCGGAAGGTGTGTTCGTCCTCGGCGCACACGTACTTGATGTACTTGGACGTCTTCAGCTGGATGCGCGGGTGCTTGATGGCGAAGCCGAAGTCGGTGGGCGCCCTGTACTTCTTCTGCCAGTCCACGCACGTGTACACCTTGAGCAAACGGGGACTCATTCACAGTCCGCTGGGTTCTCGCCTGGTTGTTGAACACACTCATCAGACAGTGCAGGTCGCGCGTGGGGCCGCGCGGCTTGCCCGGCTTGGCCACGTAGTAGAGGCCGGAGGAGCGCAGGACGAAGAAGTGTCTGCGCCAGGACTTCTTGCCGTCCGCCTTGAGCAGCAGCCAGCCCTCCAGCTCGGGCACGCGCAGTCCCGCGTCCTCGCGCAGGTACGAGTCCACGAGGCGCTGCTGCTGCTCCGCACTCCATTCGGCCGCTTCGTCGGCCGCCGGGAACTCGTTGCGGTTGCGCTCGGTCAGCAGGAAGTGCTGCGGCTGTCGGAACACGGCCCACTTGTGGGGCAGACGCACGAAGTGCAACTTGTTCGGCGAGTCCGCCGTCCAGTCCTCCAGGTTCTCCACCACCAGTTCGTGGTCCTCGTACACGCGTTCTGCAGAACGGGATCAAATTTCGGGGGCTCTCGAGGGCCGAACAGCAGATGGAGGACCACAAGAGTCTCTCCGCTCTTTGTTTTTCTCGCCTCTTTTGGGAATGTTTGTTTATCGCCTGCTGCCCTCTGCCCGGTCCCTCCGCTTTTCTGGGCCGTTCCCTCCCAATTAGCCAGATGGACTCCCCCTTTGGGGCAGCCTTCTGTCCCTTGGAAATCCGATCCCTCTGTCCGGCGGCCTCAGAGAATTTAATCCAGTCCGATGGCCGTCGTCCCTCCGGGACCAAAGATGGACCTCCAAATCCGGGCAAACAGCACTCACTGATGCGCAAATGCGGGTACTCCTCCAGGATGGCGTGCTCCGGGGTCAGCGGGACGCCGATTTTGTCGGCCAGCTGGCGCATCGCCTCCGCCACTGTCCAGCGCTCGTCGATCAGCAGTCCCCTCTGGGACCCGTCCTCCAGGAAGATTTTGACGAAAACCTGCAAGCGTCCGCAAGAGGTTCCTCTCCGTTCCCCCCCACCTTCTTCATTTTCGCCTCCTTCATCTTCTCCAGCGCCTCTCGGATCTTCTGCGCCTTCTGCTCGTCGCTGGCCAGCGCCGAGCAGCAGGAGGCGGCGCTGGACGGCGGTCTCTGGTGGTGGTGGGGCACAATGCCTCCGCCATTCTGCGTCGCGGAACGGGCGGAAGAAGTGGCGTTGGGGGAGGGGGAGGAGATCCGCTGAACGGGATGGACGGCCACTTCAGAGGCAAAGGCACACTTGTCGCGCTGATTTGGGCTGGGGACCGGTTTCAGGAGGGACCCGCAGAACCGATTCCCCGTCCGGAGCCAATTCGCCAGCCACACCACATTTCTCTGACTGACGCAATTGGACAAGTGGACGGAACCAGAGGAGCCGATTTTGGAGGGGGGACAGTGTTGTTTGCCCACACATCGGTCGGTCCATCCATCCCACTCGATGGCTACTTGTGGTATTTGCATAATGTCTCTGGAGCACTTTCCCTTTCCCCTTCTGCTGCTGCTGGATTTGGATTGACCACCACCAGCGGGCCCCGGCAAAAACACTCGACCCACAAATGGCCCCAATTGGCCCCAAATCCGGGTCCCTTTGTCTCCGGAGCACAGCGGGACAAGGCCTCTCCCGTTTATTGGATTAGGGCCCATTTGGGCATTTGGCCCCGCAACAGCTGCAGTTGACCTCCGTCCGCCGTTCGGCCCTTTCACTTCCCCCAATCGATCCCCCCTCTTGTTGGCGGTGTCCGTCCCCGCCGCCGCAAATCCCAGCCAAGCAGAAATTGCGCACATCCCTGCTGCCGGCGGATGATTTATGCACGATTGGCGTCGAAAACAACTGCTCCCCTCCCTCGTCCCCCGTCCGTCTGCTGCCCCAAATGTCCACTCGCCTCCGCCATTTGCCTCTGCCCCGGGGGACCAAATGAGAAAAGGGCGGCGGGGAAGGTCACCGCCGCCCGCAAAAAGCGGCGATTGGAATGGGGAATGAATGCCGCAGCTGGGAAAGGCCACCGAATGGGGGGACTGACTTTTACTGATTCAGCCCCAAAGGCAGCCCAGAGTGCAAATGTTTAGTATTGCCGTTTCTGTTCTCACTTGGTGCGTTGGCGACGGAGTGTCCAGAGAGCCGGGGAAGCTCTCTGCGCTGGAGTAGTGGTGCTGCTGCGCCTTCTGCGGGGGGATGTGCGGCTGGTGGGCCGACTCGGTGGAGGAGGAGTCTCCGAAGGCGGAGTCCGTGTCCGGACTGGCGCACAGCTGCTCGCTGTTGGCGGCCGAAGGCGGCAGGCGAACGGAGGAGACGGCACAGTCCGCCTGGTCAAATGCGTGGACGGACTGAAGATGAAAATGAAAGCACCAATCGCAACATTCTGTTGGAGTTGTTCATTCACAAACACACAGAGGACTCCGACAATTGATTGCCCGATTCCCAACCAAGGTCACTTCTCTCATTTTTCCGCTTATTTGACCAATCTCTCCGAGGCAAAAGTGTTACCCTGAACTGGACGCGTTTGGCCATCTGTTCCACGGGCGCCGCGCAAACTGCGCTGTGGTTGTCTGCCGGTTGCTGCTGCTGTTGGATGATGGGCTTCGGGGGCAGGTTGTCGCCGTTGAACGAAGGCTTTTGGGACTGCGAGGGCAGTGCGGGCAGGCCGAGCAGCAGTCGGTCTCCGGCCTCGCCGCTCAGCTGCGTCTCCAGTTCGAGCAGCTCCGACAGGATGGTGTCCAGGTCGACCTCGTCTGAACAAGCGCCGTTGTTTGCTCAGCGGCCCAACCGCCGTCCCACCTTTGGCCTGAGCCATGCTGAAGCGCACGATGTCCAGCTGCGGCTTGGGGGGCACCGCCGGGCGTTCTCTGAGCAGCGCTGGCTTTTGCTGCTGCGAAGGTGAAGTCGGCGGTGGGGGCAGTGGAAGTGCTGTTGCGGAGGACGCGGGGGAAGGGGGAGAAGAGTCATCTCCCTCCCTCGCTGTTGCGGCGCTCGATGGGGGCGGGCCCATCGCCCCCATCGCAGTCTGGGCGGCGCACATTGCGGACGCTGAACAGCAGACGGCGGGCGGACAGCGGGGAATGTGGAGGAAGGGGAATTGGGGCTCTGGGAAGGGGAAACGCAAGAATATGGGTTATTACTTATTACTTATTAGTCGGAGGCAATTGTGCCTTCTGCCCTCAATCAGCCCCCCATTCTCTTTGTGCCGATTCAAATTCCCCCATCCATCCGTTCCCATTTTGCAGCCATTTTGCCTTTGTTGTTTTTTCAGCGCTGATAAGGGAACGAATAATGTGGAAAACGATCCGAGCCCCGGTCCCTTGCCCCCGCAATCGGGGCATGTTTACGTGGAATGGGGAATATATTAACTTCGCGGGCGAATGCATCGATGTTATCGGCGCGTGCGGGCAATGAAACGGCTGATCGAATGCATAAATTGCGGTGCAAAGTTGACGGGGGATCGGTCGGCGGTCGCCTTTTTGTGCACAATGGCCCCGCACATTTTTCAAATCCAACATTGGCGAAGAAAGCAGAAAGCGCCCACTAATGAGTGCCAGATGTTCGCCGGTTGCGGGGATTTGTCGGAGTTGAAAGGAGACAAAATGAATGAGTGGGGGCCAATGGTTGTGCTGCCGATCCATTGCCTCCGGAAGGGCTTAAATTATACATCTTTGGACCGGCATCAATTGCCAAAATTGCCCCTAACAGGGTCGTAATGCACGCACCCCATTAGCCATTAGCCCTTTTGGGCCTTTTTGTCCGCTGCCTGTTCCGCCGCCCAAATTCGGACGCCAAAAAGGGCCCATAATTTGGGGGCAAATGTTGCGGATGCAGCGGCCACTGCCCCCAAAAGATGTAATCGCCCCTCTCGGGGGATGTCCCCAACGGAGGGAGACATGCTGTGCCCCAGTTGCGTGACCCCTGTCGGCTCCAGAGGGGAGGGCCCTGTCTGTTTGTGCCTCACTTTTTGGGGGATTATTGCGTCGTCCATTTGGCCATTCATCTTCTTCCCCAAAAAGGACACGCACTTTTTGGCCAAACGATGGGCAAATCGATGGGCGGATGGAGGGGGGAGGGACGGTTTTTTGAAAGGAATGTGTGCAATGGGGGCAGAAGGGGAGGGGAGGAAAAGCGGCTTAATCGCGAAGAATGGGCGAAACGAGTGAGTGCTGCTGGCTGAATGGGGTATAAGGGAGGAGGGCGGTGTTCGCATTAAAAATTAAACGAAAACTGAATGCCGCCGCCGACTTCAGTTTTCGCCCATTCTGGATCCCCACCGGTGGACTGACTATCCCCTCTTCAGCCGTCGCGACAAACAAACAAGCGAGAAGGCGGAGAACGGAGGGATCGGGCAAAGGGAGAAAGTTTGCAGAGGACCACAGCCGTTTATGGGTTTGGCGCCAAATGGGCCAATTCGGCTGGCAATTGGCCTGAAATGTGCGAAACGACCGAATGACTGGGCGTGGGAGAAACAATCCTGGATCTGTTTTCCGTTGGATGAGTCATCGCTTGGGCAGTGAACCGCGGAAAAAAGAGTCGCCAGTTGGCCCCGGTTCACGCACATTCCCTGCTCCAATTTGGCAAATGGCGCATTTCGTTGAGTGCCGAAGAATTAGCGCCTCCGATGGAGACTCTTGCGCCGCCCAATTTTTGACCGCAAGGGGCCCAATCCCCGGGGAGCAGAAAAGGGGGCGGAAGGGGAATTGACGGAGGGGAAATTTTATTGGCACGACACGGCCGCCAAAGGGCTAATTCGGTTTGGCAACACCCAGAGGGCCACATTTGGGCAAAGAGCGCAGAAGGCGGGAGGCGGAGGACAGAGCCCATGTTTTGACCAAACGAAAAAAGAGTGGTGGTGGACGTTGGATTGGATGGACTGGACACGAGAGACAGAGAGAGGAGACAGAGAAAGGGGAGGGCATTGGATGGATGGCCCTCCTGCGGCCTTTTGTTGCGGACACGCAATTGTGCAAGCGGAGCAGAGGCTCCACACGGGGTTGCGCCCGCATTGGCGGGATTGGATTGCGGAATCATGGGCGGGGAAATGGGCTGATTAAAAATGGGCGGAAGGGCCGGCAGAGGGAATTGGACGGAAATTGATTGTGCAGCGACAAAACGGACAATGCGCACCAGCGGAGACAATTCCCGCGGGAACGGCGCATCCAGCTGAGCCGGAAAGGTTTCTTCCCTCTGTCCATCATTCTCGAAAGCATTGGCGCGCAAAACAGTCCCTCCCCCCTTGGCACGGCTCATTCCCGTCGGAAGGAAGTGGCCGCCGATTTGTTGCTGGGCCAGTTGGGGAGGGAAAGTGGAGAACACTTCTCTTTTGTCTGCTGGACACCGGAAAACGCATGGATTGGCGAACAATTGGCCGCCGGGAGGGGCGGCGACAACCGGTTGGTTCTTGGTTGGCGACTGTCGGGACGAGGCGAGTCAAATGGCGCCGCGGAATGGGATTGGGATGTGTTTGCGCGGCGAAAAACGAGCGAGGGAAGAAAGACTACTGTTCGTCGGGAGGTGCTGCGCCAATTATCCGCGGAGCAGAGGAAATGGGATCGGAGGGCAGGGCGAAAGTGATCGGGTCACTCAGCCCCAACCCCAAAACTCACCCCCTGCACTTAGAGCACCAGGATCTGAGAACCCGAAGTGCACAACAACGCCACACTCACAATCCGATTGAGAGCCATCCATGTTTCTTCCATTTCCCGCATTCGTAATTTGCGCCCTGCGCAATCGCCTTTTTGTTCGGAATCGCCCCTAATCCATTGTGTCATTTGGGATGACGATCTCCCTGCTGGTCCTTCCTTCCTCCGCCGCCGATCGAGAGCCAGTTGAATTAGAGTGGGCAGTGAGAGTGAGTGGGGTGGGGTGGACTGGCGGATGATGGTCGCGGGGGGAATTTGCGCTTTGTGCGGTGACGTTGAATGGGAATGCGGCGGAAAAAGAGTTGGGTGGGAGGGTGGCCACTTGTGGGCACACAACTTTGTTCGAGAGAAGATGTGCTGATCGAATTATCGGACAATTTGAGTCGCTGAGCGGAAAAGGGTTACCCGGGGTTTGTTTGGGATTGTCGCTAGGGGCTGTGGTGGTAGCTTATGCGTGTCTATTGGGGGATTTGGTGAGGAAAAAGCTCATTTGGCGGAACAACAAAGAGTTGGGGGACGAGAGACAGGGCCCGGGTTGGGGTGTAAAATGCTGTCTGTTTGGGCGGATTGGGGGCGGAGGAAGCAGCATTTTTTGGAGGCGGCAAAGTGCAGATAAATCAATTGTGATGGCGACGGGTGGCGGAAGAGTAGGCGACCGGCCAGAAATTGGTTGGCAGCAGTCGGGCGAGCACAAACGAATGGAATTGGGGAACTGGGTGGAAGAATGGGCCGGCAGATTGGGGCGGATTAGAGGCGGGGGAAGTGCAAAAAAGCTGGAGAAGTTGTTGGATTGGTTCTGCCGAAGAAGAGCGATCGGATGGGGGATTCAATGAATGGGGTGAGCGCCGGTGAATGGAACCGCATTTGGCTTTGTTTGTTTTAGTACGGAATCTGTGCGAAGAATTGCTTTGAATGGCTTATTATTGGTACAAAAGCAACAAATGTGGAGGAGTGGAGGGGGCTGAAGCCCCGAGGGAAGGCACCGACGGAAGGAGGCAAATGCAACTCCTCTCTCTCTCTGTTATATGGTTTCGGGGGTTGTGTCGCCACATGCAAATTGTAGTCCCCCGAATTGCGGGAATGGAGTCAATATGGCGGCGAAGATGGACCCAGTTAGTGGGGCAGTGCAGAACTGCGGAAGAAGAAGATCCTTATCTGAGCTTTGCGGGTGAAGGGCAGCCGAGGGTGGAGTGACCGGGGGCGCAGTTGCATTGCTCATTCTCCCCCCTTCTTACTTTTCCGAGTGCCGTCGCTGTGGGAGACTTGCCCCAGAAAAAATTAGGCGTGAACGAGAACCGGGGGGTTACATTTTTCGGGGGGAGGAAACGGCGATCTGTGGGGGAAACCGATCCGGGGTAGAGCTGTGGATGAAGGCTTTAAAGCCTCTAATTAATGCGATCAGTTCCGCTCCGATCTGGCCGCCTCCACTTCTGCTCTGGTCATCTGCTGCTCTGTGCTGGCCGTCTGCCGCACCAAAGACCCTCAAATCATTATTTTTCGGGAGGAGAGCAGTGAAAGGTGGGAGGAACAGCAGCGGGTGGATGGAATGAACAATGGAATGAGTGAGTGGTTGCTGCAATTGCAGTTGGGATTGGCGTAATCCAAGTTGAGCAGCGGAATTCGGTGCACTGATCAGTGGTGATTAATTTCCTGTGGGCTGTCTCCCACTCCGAATGTTTAAAGTGGATTTATGTGGTGGACGGCTCAGTTTTAGTGGGTGGACCACAACAATGTGTTTGTTGTTTGCTAAACAACAAGGGCGCACCCCCTTGATGTGGTGCATTCTCCGAATGGAAATTATGATGGCTGTGGATGGGGAAGAGTGACCATCGGTGCGCACAAAATGCTCACACAACGGAGCAATTAGCGCGTCGAATTGGGTGGTCGGCGCAGCGGAGTTCGACAGAAAAGGGAAGAGGCTGGGGATTAATTGGCGGTTGGACCGCGAGTGAATTGACGACCGGCAGAAGACGAGAAGAGATGGGTGGGCGCAGCCTTTTTGTAATCCAATTTGGCGCTGCGAACAATGAATGGGGAACGAACGGTTTGGGCGGCCAAATGACGGAGAGCAGATGTGCTTCGCCGGAAATTTGCATTTACGCCGGCCGAGTGGCTTTTTTAATTATTGGTCCTGACACAAAAAAGAGCACAGGGGAATTGGGGGAATGGAAGATTATGTACAAGATCACTGGGTAATTGGAATTTGGGTCTGTGGGGGTGCTGGACGGAACTGCGGAACTCTTCTGCTCCCCCAATGGCGCCCCTTCCACACCTTGGTTACCGGCTCTCCGCCCAAATTTGCATTCAGCCCGCTCCCACCTTTTGCGGGTCACCAGCTTGTCGGTGGGCAAACACAATCGCCGGATTCGGGTGCGGGCAGAATGGCGAATTTGGGCACAAGCGAGCAGCAGTGGGCAAACACTGGCGCGCAGAAAGGACGCAATTAAGCGGAGAACTCGGTCGAAAGGAAATACGGCCGAAAGAAATATGGGCAATGGCCACAGGGCGACTGCGCAGAGGGCATTCGGCGGATGTGAATAATGGGCAGGATGGAGCCATAAATACTTAATTGACCGGAGAAAGTGAACGATAGCCATTGATTGATGATAAATAACTCCGCTTGCTGGAGAGTAGGGCACTCTGTTTGGCTGAGAATGGGCAATTAGCTTAGGTCTTGGGTCAACGGTCAAAACACTTGAGAACTGGAGGACATCGGTTTGGTCGGTTGGGCTGACAAAGGAGGAAGGACAAGCGAGAAATGGCCATGCATTCAGTTTAGCAAAGGTTATTATGTATTTTACTTTCGCTTAAAATTTTAGAATTTTAATTTAGTCAGTAGTGTTTTTCGGATTTTGGATTATGCGTATAAGCGAAAAATGATACATAAAATACAAATGTAATATATTCAATTTGATACACCGGGGATCAGTCGACGTCACTGTCCTCCCCATTGCGTGTGCCCTGGTTGGATTCGACCAGGTACATGTTGATGGTCTCTTTGCTCGGCTTCTCGGTCAGCACCCACGTTTCTCCCTCGCCGCCATGATGCAGTGGGTGGCGACAAAGCGGACAGCATTTCTGATCGATCGACCTGAACGCTTCAGTGCAACGGCTGCAATAGGCGTGTGCACATGGCAAGACTGTGTTCGGTTTCCCATCGAAACAAATAATGCACTGGCCGTCGTCCGCACTTCCACAGCAACTGTATTTATTAATGGACGTGAAAATAATTTCTAATTTGGTCGAAATTACCTGTCTTGAAAGATAGACATTTTCATCAAATTCTGATTCGATGAAAAATCCCCATGCTCGTCTGATGCTTCCGAAGCCTCGAGAATTTGAATAAATGACTCGTAGAACTTCATGAATTGATACAAATTGTATGTCTTTCGGTAGATCTTCCCATCTAATGCCTGAAGTAAACGATAACCTGGGGTTTTGATTGTCAAAAGCAGAACCGTGAAGCAATTGATTTGAATCTGGTTCTGCCAAATCTTTTTATTCTCTGCATTTCCAGAATATTTTATCGCGAAAATCATGTTGAGTGTGCTCTGCGCAAAACATCGAGAACATCTGTAAAAATAAAATTACATGTTTCTGTAAAGGCAAAAATATAAAATAGTCACTTTTTATTCAGTTCCTGTATCCTGAACTCCAATTCATCGCGTTTCAGCAAAACACAATTGAAAACTGCACTCCTCGACTCCTTCTGGCCCATTCTTCAAAAAATTGCAATATACCACCGGTCGGTCCGCGGTCCTTTAAAAAATATCGTGGAATGTATTTAGGTAGATTCGGAAGAGATTAATTCATAATGAGTTATCCAAGGCAAGGTTAACCAACATACATTTATCGAAATAGTTATGAAAAGAGTGTTTGTTTACTGTTTAGGCTAAAACACTTTCGGAGGCTTCAGGCTCATTTGTTTTAGAATGAATGGCACGTCCGGGGTGCAAATGTAAGGGTAAAAACCTGATTAGAAACCTATAACTCACATTACATCAAACATCATTATGGGAAGTTCGGTTAAATTCAAAGATTAGTTAAAGAATGGGAAAGCGTGGAATTCAGGAAAAAATGAAATGACAAATGCGTTCCAACACAGAAACGATGGATGGTTCGGCGAATGTGAAGAGGATGCCCATCGCAATGCCGAACACGAGGAAGAAGCCAAATTCCGACAATGAAGCGAAACTCCACACTAGCCAACATATCCAACTCCCCATCGACAAATCCAAATATTCCGAACAAAAAAAACAACCCTTACAACACAGCTGCTGACCTCTGTGATCAACTGAAACTTATGGACAACCTCTCCCTGGACATCACAAATATTCTATCCGCGGAAAACTGCAGCGACACAATCAAAACCGCATTTGTGTCATTGATTACAATTATCAACACATGCAAAACAACGATCGAAAAACTATCCGACAATTCTCCAATTGACCCCGATGAACAAGAACGCTCCAAGTCCATAGTGATCATCGGAATACCAGAATCGGAGGAGATCACACCTCAAGCTCGAGCAACAGCCGATCGAAATGTCACAACAAATCTACTCAATGAGCTGGGCATTGAGACCCTTCCGGTCGCAACATACCGGATGGGAAAATTCCAAAACCTAGCAAACACCGGTCGGCCTCGTGTTCTGAAAATCGTCCTTCCTGCACCTCATTTCCAGAAAATCGCCCTAGCGAACTGGAAGCGCAACCGCACTCGCATCCAACAAAAACAAGACTGGAATCGCTTGCTGATCAGACCCGCCCTCAGCCCACATCAACTACAATTAGAACGCATCGACAAATCCATATGGCGCCAACAAACAGAGGGGAAAATACCATTCGCGCAATGGAAGAAGGACCAAGTACCGGTACAAACTCAATCAACCAATAAATGACAATCAAACACTCAATTGCAATTGAATGCTGTCTATTTTAATGCACGATCTATTACTAACAAAATCTCTGACCTCACACATTTAGTTAC
>VAHH01000945.1:0-17282 GCA_013357305.1 Radopholus similis | reverse complement strand
AGTTGCCATTGGTCGAGTTGACAATTGGTCGAGTTGCATTGGTCGAGTTGCCATTGGTCGAGTTGACAATTGGTCGAGTTGCCTTTGACCCGCCCCATCTACCCGATGAAGGCGAATCCCTTCTCCGACTCGAGCACTCGGTTCACCGCTTCGGTGATATTGCGGGGCAGCTTCGACTCTGCCAAAACATCGTTTATAATTTAACCCCCTCCGATTCCCCCACCCTGCATGAAACGCCACATGTTGGTGAACTTGTCTGGATAGAGGGAAAATGAGAAGGTTAATGCGGGTGTCAACCTTGGACGGGGTAATCCCAAACAGCCAACTTAGCGCGGTCACGCGACTCCATTGACTCGTTCAGCGACATTTGCTTCCAGATTCTGAGCGCGGGACCTGTTCATGGAGTACAACTCAGTCTTACGCGTAAAATTGCTCCTCAATCTCGGCCATTCGTCGAAAGTACGTTTCGGTTGCACCGCCTTTCAACGGCGCATACTCGATTTTGTACTGTTTGGCCAAATCGTCCAGTCCGCTGATTGTCTGCTCCATCCGCGAAACGGTGAGGAAGGCGGCCAAATTGGCGGTGTAGCTGGCGATGATGATGAAGCCCAAAACATAACGTGAATTATGACAACGGTCAGCAGTCATATTCCCACCGAATAGCCACCATGTGGCGGCAACAAGACGACCAGACACGTTCTTGGGCGCTTCGCCGCCTCCTTGCGGAGTGAGCGAAGTCATGCAGAACCACAGGCACTCCTTCAGCGTGAATTCGCGTTTCTCCGTTTCGCTGACGTACTTGTCTCGGTTGTTTCGGTAAGAGTAGGGACTGAGCCGGTCGAACAGCCAGAGCAGCACGCTAGTAAAGAGGTACGCCGCTGAAAGGGCAGACAATGAAATGAAAAGGAAGGAAAACAAAATAGGGCCCCACCCAAAATGCAGGTCCAGACTGGCCATTCCAGCACCTTAACAGCAAACTATGAAACAGCAAAATGAATAAAAATTGCCTTGAGGAACTTGAACATTGAGTATTCTACATCCGAACGCTTCATGAGGATACTGAGGCCCACCAGATCGTAGAATGGCACGGTGAAATCGATGTCGTTTTCTCGTTCGGCCAGAACTATAAGAAATGCTGGCCTGTACCCGAAATACAATGTTTCATCTGTGCACCAGATATCGGCCCGAGTGCCATTTCCGCCTTGCCTTGAACCAGGTCGCCGATCATCCCGTCCCAATTGCCGTTTTCGTCCACCGAGCCGAACTTCCCATCCTCGACCAGATACAGTTCGTACGTGAAGTTGGTTGCCTGTACGGAACAATTGACCGACCGGATGATGGTCAATGTCCTCACCTGCTTTAGCATTTTGAGCAAGTCGATGCAGTAGCCCTCGACCAGCTGACCGGTGTTCAGACGCACCTGCTCTGTGCTAGCGCATGGACGAACTCGCTCCCCGCTGGAGTCCGCGAGTTCAGCAGCGAATTGGACGAAAGGCTCTTGCTGAAATGGGTGGAGGGAATGCAAATAAATGACCAGATCCACAATTCTAGTTGGGGTACAATGATTGTGACGATACGGTAGTGGTTGAGCTTCCGTACGTCCACCCTGAGACTGTCGTAAAATGGCGTGATTCCCCGCTCCAGGGTCCAATTCGCAATCTGAAATTCCGGGTTAGTGAGCGTCCTCTTCTTTTTGCATTCCCCACATATTTCTGGTGATCCACTTCTGGCTCGTCTACGCGTCTGTCCACCTTCAGAATCATCCCGGTCATGTCCTAAAACGGCATAGGTACCTACAACATTCCATAAACTGTTTCCTCCCAACCTGGTAGTACGTTTCCCCGAAATTCAATGCGTACTTCCCAAATTCAAATTGCTGATCCCGCTGCAGCAAACGTTTCAGCGTGACTTGTGGTCTTCTGCTGCCGTTGTTCCCTTCTGCTGTTCCCGACGCATCAGGTAATTGTTTTGGCTGTCGTTTTGAAAGAGCGGAGAGCGATTGATCCGTAAGCAACAAATAATCGAGTGCCAACGAAATGACGTCGATACAGAACGACACTTGGGTCTGGCAAAAACAGTCGTGTCGATTGTTTAGAATGCTCGACAACACCTCCGCATAGGTTGGCACCGGCACTTGGTAGCTCATGTCCACGTCCAGTTCCTCTTGCCGCAGAAAATCGTTAAAACGACGCAGCGTCTCCACTCGTCCGTCCGGCATCATGCGCACCCAAAACAGACTGGCGCTGAGGCAGTCCTCGCACTTCAGGGCGAGCGTGTCCTTGGAGAACACAACGAAGTGGCGGAAATGACGCGCCTCGAACTGGAATTCGAAACGAACTGGAACCGATTCTTTGTGAGGGCGGTACTTGCGGAATTGCAGCCTGCAGATACATTTCGACAAGCTCAGTTGAGGCAACAACGAAAATGTTCTTTGCCCCCACTTCCAGCTGTTTTATGTGCATTGAGGCGACACTCAGATCAGAGAACATCGGTTCGAAGCGTGCCGGCATCGGCAAGTGGCTGAACGATTTGCGCCAGTCGTACATTACATTCTCATCTGCAGGAAAAAGTATTGCAATAAGGAGGGCAAATGGTATCGATGCCGAAGTGGGGGTCGTAAAGAACGAGTAATTCTCCCGAAATGTTGACCGATAGGACCAGCTCGCTCAGAATGTTGTCGAACACGACAAAGCTGGGCACCAGCTGTACGTAGTTGTCGAAGGTTTGCGAAGCCACCGATTTGTTGGGGAACTGTCCACGCCAGGGGGACAAGCGCAGTTGAATTGTTGGAATGGCGCTGGCGTGTGCGAATTCTCGGAATGCCTGCTTCACCGACTTTGTACGAGCGAGCGAGATGAAGAAATTAGTCTTGTTGCGAACCACATCCAACTCTGAACAGAGAAAATTTCTCCTCTGAGGGTAGGGTTCCTAACGTCTTCCGGTGAAATTGTCTGGCAACATAAACTGCTCCAACGTGATTGCATCGTCGCTCATGCCCAGGTAGTCGCGGCTGTACAACAGCGAGGCATTCAAGTTGTTGATGAATGAGGAGGCAATGCTGTCCCACTCTTCGTAGAACACGGCTGAAACAATGCTCGGCCAATGCCCTCGAGAATAACCCACCCACTTATGACTGCTGATAGCTGCCGGCTGCCAGACACGGATTTTGTTTGGCTAACTTCGTCTGGATGTGAAGCACACCAAACGGCAATTTGGGTGCGAAGGAAAAAGAAAATCAATGAAAATATAATGCGAGACATCACTTGCATTTGAATTAACAAAATGATTTCGGGACAGAATGCCTATTTACAGCCGGCAGATGGCAATTAAACAAGCTCATATTTCACGGGGTTTTAGCAAACAAAAATTGGAGACACCCGGAAAGCCACTAATACAGTCGGGTATTCAAGCTTGTTTGTCAAAAGAACCATAATGTCTCGTTCCCGATGTGTGTAATTTTATTCAAAACAAATTCCAGAACGTGTAAAGTGAGACAAGATGAACACGAATGTCCAAATAAGAGCGATGTTTTATTTACGAACCGATATTCAGCGGCCAAGACCACATTTGGTTTTTGGAATGGACTGATTTGAAATGGTAAAAGCGCAATGTGTGTCTGTAGTTCGACGATAAGCAAAAAGGTTAGATCCACCACTGATAGAAGATATCATCATAGCATATAATTTAAGTGAACAAGTCAACCTGTCTGTCAAAATAAAAGCAAAAAGCGGTGTCTGGACGCCTCCTTCAACATCAGTAGTCCCACTGTTTAGTAGCCGGCGTCCTCCAGGTACTTGGCCAACTTCTCCACTGCACCTCGCACATCAGCGCCGGCCACTCCCTCACCCTCGTAAACGGCAATCAAGACAGCAGATTTTGTCTTGGAAGCGAAGAATCTACAAACGCAAAATAATAATCTGGCTAACACCGGTTGGGAGCGGGCTTTAGATCAGGGGTCATCAAATAGAATCGAACGTTGTTACCCGGTCTTGTCCTTCTTTCCGAAGATCAGGTTTTCCTCGGTTCTCGGCACAATGTAGTGGACGCCTAAAAAGAGCAAACGGTGATAAATATAACACCGAATTCAACCTTCGAGATCGGCACCGGTGGTTGGCACATTTTGGAGGTCTTCGAATTGGCTAACGATTTTCTTCAGCTCGGGTTCGGTCGCCTTAATGAATTTGGCCTTTTTTATTTGAGCTGTTGGATTACTTAATACCTTGAACTCGTTCTCGCCTTCGGTCCTGGCCCAGACGCTTCCGTCCGCAATTCCCACAATCGCTGCACGGCGAATTTCGGAGCAGCTAGAGGTCAATGATTGAATGTACGCGGACCATCCACTCATGGCTGTGTTTGAAGTTTGTAATCGAATAAGAAAGGAACGAATGAGATTTTCTTAAATGGGGGAACTGATTTGACTTTCATTTTTGGGTCCTAAACCCAATTGCCACTTCCGACATCTCGATTTATTTATTATCAGTTTATCATTTATTCACTTATCAGTTAATACTTAATACGTATGGATTGGGCACTAATGTGTAATGTTGATGGAGAATACCTAACTGGTAATGAAATTAACACTGCCAAATAGTTTTTCACTGCAAAGGCATGATAATTGATAAGGCTAAAAGTGACTGAAATCCTAAAAAGAATGTTTGAAATCTACCTACTAGTGGGCGATGGCGAAATTACCAAGATTAGGAGACTAGTACCAGCAGCAGGAGGGGAGGGCTGAGCTGGAGTCTGCCCAATGCCCGTTTACGCGTTTACTGTTCATTCTCATACTATTGCGTATGGCTAAAATGTATGCTATGGCGTTTGGAAGGTGGAGAGATATAGAGTAGAGTAGGTCCAACGTCCGCCGTCCGTCCAAGCAGAAATAAAAAGGCAGAGAACAATGGACAGAGAAAAGATGGAGATGGAGGCAAATGGTGAACTGACGAAGTTCACAGTCCAAATACTGGCTAGTGGCTATGGCTGAGTGAGAATAAGAAACGTTGTGCTCTCCTGCTCTGCGCTCTCGCATCAAACACAGAAATGTAGGAATAGGGAATGGATGAATGGGAATGGAATGGAAGAAAACATTTCGGACTGGTGACTCTGGTAAGTATGTCCGGTTTCTATGTTTCTAGTTTCTCAAATCTCAACAACGCGGTCGACGAACGAAATGTGCGAGGAAGGAAAAGGGTTTGGTACCGGGATTGACTCACTCACGAGAGAAGATGACTAATTTGGAAACAAGAATGGAAGGCAAAGAAGATGTGATATAGTACCTATATGCTATGTACATATTTTGTTCTAATAATTGGTTAATGAAAAATGTTGACGAATGAGCGAGCGATTTTTAATTTTTTTGTGTGAATGAATTAAGTAATTCCGTCAAAATTAGGGAAATACGAAACACGCCATAATGTTTCTTATTTCTCAAAGAGTTGAATTAATATTAATAGATGCCAAACGCTGGTTTTTCTGGTTGACGGTCAGATCATGCGGCACCCATCTTCCCTTCCGTACTTCCTTTTTCCTTTCCCAGTTTGTGCAAAATTCTGGCGATTTGCCTGTGCGAACAGTGGAAGTCGACGGCCAACATGCGCGTGCTCAGAGTCGGATCAGCTTCGATAGCAGCCAGAACATCGTCCTCATCGATTGTCGATGGCCTTCCAGACCTCGGTTTGTCCTTGAGGATGTTCTCGCCATTTCTGAACTGCGCGAACCATCTCATCACTGTGGCTTTGGAGACTGTCCCTGGGCCCTTTGTTTCATTGATGTTTCGATGCGACTTTGTCCAGATTGGTCAGATCGGCCTAATTTTGGTACCATTCAACTCAGCTCATCGAGACACGTCGAATGAGATATCATTTTTGTGCAGCAGTTGCCGCGCAACCTGCAACTTGGCGCAACTTCTCCCATTCCTAGATCGACTCAGCTCAGTGAGCTCTATCGAATGATACCAAATTCATAGGGGGTTGCTTGGGTCAAAAAAACCCGCTATACTTCAAGAAAGCCGGGATTTCTCCGTCTTTTTGCCAGAAAAATGACTTTTTGAAATTGTGAAATTCAATAGGGCTCAGAACTTTTGACCCACCCTAAGTATCTTTGGGTGAGAAATTTTTTCGCCATGAACCCATAACTAGTGATGACCAGACAAATGATTGGAGATGGGGACTTATTTAGGTGTTTTTTCAATCATTTCGCTTATGTACAGATCATCTCTGAGACTTTATTCTGAACATACTTATTTAATGTATCTTGGATAAATAAATAAGATTGACGGAAGCTATAATTTAAAAAGACGGATGGATTCTGATTCGGACTGTTTAAGATAAATTGGGAGCGATTGCTCTGTCTAGCATTTGCAACATTTTCCTCTCTGTCTTCACTTTCTGAACACTCTTCTGAACAGTCTGTGCAGCGTCCCCTCCGCCGATGGGCCCGGTTCCTCCGCTCTGAGCTGATGCAGAATCTTCTGCAGCTTCTTCACCTGCCAATTGAACTCCTTGCGCGACTGCGTCTCCGTGCAGCGCAATCGTTGTGCCAACTGGGAGCCTGGAAATGGAGGAAATATATAAAAGAATGGTGCTTGTTTTTGTGTTAGGACAAATTCGAGTGCGATGATCCAGTTGGTGCGATATCGACCATTTTATCAAAGTGCCGAATTTATGCCCACTCATTAATTATTCCCCGCGCCGACGCAAAAAGAGCAAGGCACTTATTTGAAGTGCCAATTCTGCCCGACCGCCGGTGTATGTTCCCTCTAATTATTTTCTGCTATTTTTAGTTCTCACTCCCCGTTTCCATTTCGCGACCTTGTCCCTCTTGCCCATTCCCGCTTCCGGACCAGCTCCCTCCCTCCCACCCCAATTCCGTCCATTAGTGAAGAAGGCATGCAAAAAACAAGCTCAAAAGGGGACAAGTCGGGACTGGAAGAGGCAAGGTTGATGTTGATGGCAAGTTGTTGGGCAATTGGGGGAGAGGAACTTGTCGCTGTTGCGCAACCGAAGATGGATGGACTGGAGAGGCGAAGGCGACCTGGGACTGGCATGGGAATCGAGATGACAGAATTCACTGGTAGGTCTCCCCTATATTTGTGGGACATTTGTTCTCCCAGTCACTTTATAACTTTAACTGCTCCTCACTCCGACCACGCATTCATTCCCCTATTCCCCTTCTCCGATCTACCTAATCCAGTTAGGGAGTTTTTCCCCCAAAACTCATCACTCACTGTTTGAGACCTCTTCCACTTCCCCGTCCCATCCATTCCATCATCGCTTTGTTCTGCCCAAACTTCAAATTCGAACGGTGCTCTCCTCTGTTCTTCGCCCGTCCACCCTTTTTAGCGCCTTTTGGGGTCGAGCAGCAGCAAAAGGGGCAATTAGTGGTGTGCCTATTTGGGGCGCAGCGGGAGGAAAAGGGAGGAACAAATTGGCACACAAACGGGGATCCCCTCTGTCCATCTGGTCCGTCCTTCCCATTCAAATTGCCCCGGGCGGGAGGCAAGACAGGTGCCCCTCACTACTCCGACGAGTTCCACTCTGTGCCCGTTTTGAACCGAATATTATGTTCCGAGCAGTTAGTTATTGGTTGCCCGTCAACAGATCAGCAGGTGGCGGGCGGCCCTCCCCATGTCTGCGCCGTAAAAGTTGCGCAAGACAGACAAATCGTTTGCGGCACAACCAAAAGGGCAGAAGTGCCAGCACCAGAAGAAGAGAATGAACGGATGAGGGCGCCCATCCCAGGCACATTTGAGTGTAAAATGACTCACTGAATTCGGCGCACTTCCGCTCAAAGCACGCGTCCGCACTCTCCCCACCGGCTGCCAGCTCCACCGTCCGGGTCATGCGCAGCCCGACTAGGTCGGCCAGTTGGCGCTGAGCCGAGTGCAGCCGACGCGCATCGATGTTGGCACTCCGCGCTTGGGTGAGGGCCAACGCGGCGAGATGGGCTGAACAGCGATTTATGGCCTTGTGCTCCTAACAGACTTTCGAAAGCCTGGATTGCCTGGTCAGCCGCAATTTATTGCGCTGTCCGGGGTCCCCAGGGTCCACTTGTGGGCGCATAAATCAGTGCAAAACATCGGCGCCATCCATCTTTTGGCATCAAAAGTGCCAAAGACCTTCCCCTGCGTCTGTTTGCCCATCGGATTTCGGTCCCCTCCGCCCCTTTGGGGTCATCTTCCTGTCCATTCAGCCAGTTATAATTTGATTCCTTCCATTCCACTTCATTTCCCCAAAAATCGAAGGCAATTGCGGGGATTAGGCGCAGATGGGGCTTTTGTTTGCACTTTGTGCGCCTCTTTTTGCGCTCTGTGAGAGAGGAGGATGGAGAGGAACAGCACGGAAAGAGCCAAAAGGAGGGTGTGCCGTGGATTCCAGCGATGGACTGACTGACCGTAGAGGGCGGGAAAGTCCTCTGCCATCGGCATCAGCGGCTGGCGCACTGGCGGCGGGTTTGGGGGAATGGCTGCGATCGGCGGGAGGGGAGGCGCGGCCAGGGGCGGCAAGTTCTCGTAGAGCTTCTCGTCCACGGAACTCATGTTCACGAACTGGGTGCGGCCGTCGTCGTCTTCGTCCACTAAAACGCCAACAGTCGGATGAGTTGTCCCCGGGGGTTGGTTTGCCTTTCTCCTCCATCCCGCTGTCGCTGTTGCTGTTCCCGCGCTGCATTGGCCCTTTGCCGTTGCCACTGTTTCCAACCGCTGCCAGTGGCAAGTTGGTGTACTGCTGCAGTTGCTGTTGTTGCTCCCTTTCCTTCGCTTTTTTGACCCGCTTCAACAATGCGTAGGAAAGTGGCGGCGAATCGCCGCTCACTCGCTGCTCGCTCTCCGGCCGGAAGTCCAGGAGAATGGGCGAACTGCAGCGCGGCAACTCATCGTCCGCCGCGAGAAAGGCCAGCATCGGGTTGCTGTTGTGCCGTCGCTGCTTGCCGCTCTTCTGCCGCTTCGACCTGCGCAGCTGCATCGGCGTCTTCGGAGCATTGTTGCCGTTCCCGATGGCGCCCAGGGCATTTCGACGTCGCACAGTGCAGCAGTAGTAGTCGTTGATCAGCATCTGCTGCTTCGGCCGCTCCCTGCGCCGCGGCCGGAAGTACACGGAGGTCTCGTCGAGCACGGGGCGCCCATTCTCCAGGAGAAGCAAGTCTTCCTGGCTGGACTTTGGCGTCGAGCAGGAGGCTACCACCACCTCTGTTGAGGGATGGATGATGCATTGGCCCTCAGCCCAACCGATCCAAATCACCTCTTCTCCTCCCTCTGTCCAGCATCAGCGCATTCGGAGTCACCACTCTGCGCTGTGCCGTTGGGACCACTCGCCGCTTCATCAGAAACCGCTTCTCGTCCTCCGCCTCCGTGTCCGACTGCGTGAAGTGCTGCGAGGAGAAGGCCGACGAGCTCGGGGAGGAGGTGGAGCGCCGTCGAATGGGCGCAAAGAGGAGTGCCGAAGAGGAGTTGTGGCGATGCGAGAACATCATTTGTTGGGCGGGGATTAGGCGGGAGCGAAGTTCATTGGCCTGCAAATGTGTTGGGCGATAAGGGCTGACGCGAATATGTGTGGGGATTAAGTGCCGAGAGTTCTGCACACAGTTGATGGGTCAAGAGCGAGTCGAGGGGAGGCACAGTCATCAGTGATTATTAATAATGGGGAGATCGGGCGGAAAATAATGAGACCAATCGAGGGGAGGGCACTCGAACTTTTCATTAATGGACGGACATTGGCCACCACATTTGAGTGGGCACATCGGGGGTTGGCTGTTTGAATCGGCACAGGGACGGGCGGCGGATGGATTCGGGGAGATGCTATCGCGAATGAAAGGAACAACACTCGGATTTGTGCGGTGCCGCGGCCGGAAATGCGATCGGGCGGCAAAGGCGAGGGAGTGCCGATTGCCAAAAGTCGCCAACGACGACATCTCGCTGCCCCACGAATGATGAATTGGGGGCAAAGGGAGGGCGTGGCGAGGGGAGGAGAGTGGCGGGCAGAGGAGCGGCGGGGTGGGGCAGGTGTGCCGTCCGTCGGGGGACGGAAGGTGGCGCCAATCGGCGGGACAAATCGCGCAGCGAGGGGCTGTTGGGAAAGAGATCAGCGATGTCCATCTGAAGGGGCAAAAACGCCGAAAGGGAGGCAAAGGACGCGGAGGAGACTGTGACTCTCTGGGGGACTTGGGCGCGGCACTGCTGGATCTGCCCGTTCTGGCGCCATGTGCGCCGGGGAATGCGCTGTTAATTGGGCGATGGATTTCAAACCCGCCGCCGCCCAGGGACGGCGTCAATCCCCAAAGGCGAGAGATGCAATCGGATGGCCGAAATGGGGGACAAAAAACAAGGGATAGCTCCCGAGCGAGAGTGCCGAATTCCGCCGTCCCCAGACTGGCAATCAAATTGGGCGAGGGGTGGATGGGGGAGGGCGTTTGTCTGTCTCTCTTTTCCTCTAATTGCACACCTTTCGGGGTCTGGGAGGGATTCTGTGATTGACAAGTTTGCGTTTCGGCGCGCGGAGATCGGGGCTGCGAGATCTTCGGAAGGGAGGCAAAGGCAAAACAGCCTCAGCCGGGGAAACAGCCAATTTGCCCGTCAAAACATTCGAACTGGGGAGCAAATGCAAATAATCCGAATTCGGGGGCGCAGCTGGGCGAGCCGAAAATTGGAAAAGCTTTTCCTTCGACCCTTTGGGCGATGCTAATTGCTTTTGGCTTTTGGCGATTCGAAATGTAAGGATTATGGCGGAAGTGACAGGTGGACAAAAGCCAGTAAAGACGGAATTGGGATTACCCGTCCGGGACACAAATGCGATGAGGGGGAGGGCAGAGCCGGGGATTAACACGCGACGGCGACGAGATTGGCCTGGCCAAAGGGAATTGGGCAGGGACACTCTCAAAGGGACCAAGGGAGAATGGGCAATGGGTCTGATTCTGATTGTGACTTTGGATTGGTTTGGGTGGCGACAGGTGGACAGGAATGGGCGGTGATGGCTGAGCGGTGGTGCCCTTGTCTGGTGTCTGGTCCGTCCATCCGTCCACCACTAGTCCGTCCATCTGGCCACACAGATTCTGCGCCAAAAGGCAGAGGTAGGTCTCGCCTTGTTTGTGCAGCTGTTGGGCCCAGGACACAAAAGGAACGCGAGGAGGGCGAGATTGGCGCCGGGGATTAGCCAACGGCAAACAAACAAATGCCCGGAAGGTGTTGCGAAAGGACAGATCGGCGGGCGAGGTGCTGACCGAGTGGCTATTGGGCAACGGGAGACCGCATCTGTTGGGGCGACACCAAATTCTTGCAGTTTTGATTGCCAAAGCCCCTTTTCTTCTTCTTCCCCCTCTCCAGATTTGAACTTTCTCCGACGGATAAAGGCCCATTAATCATCGGAATTCGGGGCAATTAATGCGGACGGGATGTGCCAAATGGGAGCGTAATAATGGAATGGCGAGGGAACAGAGAGAAGAGGGAGAACAGCGGGAAATTGGAGCCGAATGGGGGAGGATAATCCCGGGCAAAGGGCACAAAGGAGGCGGCGCAGAAAGGGAATGGCGATGATAGCGGGGAGGTGGACACCTTTTGTGGGACGGACAAATTATGTGGGCCCGGGGGCCATTGTTCCCAGCGAAATGGGTGGGAAGAGGCGGAGGCCAAAGGGAGTCTGAAAGGGGGAGACTTCACATTCAAAGTGTCCCCAATTGGGACACAATTGGGGGAATTTAAACGGAGATACATAATTGTGGGGAGATGCAAATGCAAATGTTTGGGGAGTGGTGAGCGAGGGAGGGGCGGGGAACAGGGCGCGACAAAAGGGCACTCTGCTGCTGCTGCTGCTGGGTGGTGGTGGGAGGTGATAAAAGTGCGCACACCAGCCAACGAACGATAAGGGGGCTGGGTCCGGTGGGCGACTTCCGTCCGCCGTTTGAATCGCCCGTCCAGTCCACTTTGCCCTGTGGCCTGCAAAGTGAGGGGCAATCGGCCCAAAACAATGGACGTGGGACGGACAATGGGAAGTGGGGGGGGGGGGGCGAAAATGGATTGGACGAGAGAGAGAGAGAGGGGGGGGGACAAGGCAGAAGGCAAGTGCCGTGGAGGGAGACAAAGTGCGGAAGGATCGGGTAGCGGTGGACGGATGGATGTTCGTTCCGTGCAAAACACGCACAGAGACCGGAGGGGAATAAACACAACGGGGGGGGGCAGTGGTACTCTTTGGTGCTCTTCTGTCTGCCTGCGGACGGCAGATGGTCCGCTGTCCCCAAAGGGGAATCTGATCCCCGATTGTCGTTCGGTGGCGCCATGTACCTGTGCCCCAATTGGAAGGCACCAGACACCCCAGCGAGGGATTTGACCGATGGACAGCGCATTTTTTGTATCTATCTAATGTTTGAGGGACCCGGATCAAATGCCAATTGCGCCGATGGGACAGGTGCGCGCATTTTGGCCGTAAAATTCCGCCACCGCTTTTGGTGTTACTTGCGCAATTTATCGGCCATTAATTGGCGCCGGAGGAATTCAAAAAAGGAAAAGGCCAGAGAGTAAAGAGTAAACAACGAAAGCGGAGGAGAAAAGGAAAGTGAGCAAAGAGGGGAGCCGGAGGGGCAATTTCGCGCGGAGAATGGGCGTATAAATATTTGGGTGCGGGGACGGGGAATGGCCGCGGGCGAGGGCTCAGGAAGCCCCGCGGGGCAATTAACTCCGACCAGAGAGTGGGGGGATGGCCATGGGAGGGGGAATTGGAATGGGGGAACCAGTCGGGGGACAAAGGCCGCACTCAAATAAGGCGGACAAGAGAGCGCGGGAAGTGCTGCAAATAGTTAGCACGGATGTTTCCCACACGTCTTGTTGGCCAGTCCACGCATAAATCATCATAATGGTAGTAAATAATAAATAATGTATAATGGTAATATTAATATCCTAATGCTAATTCGTAATGTCCTAATGTCTATTACTGTTTACTGCTAGAGGTACATCTGCGGTTTAAATTTATAAATACTCCCACAAATCACCCGGTACACCCCATTCGGGCCACGGCCATTCGGGCCACCAGTTACTTAATATAGGTATTTAGGGAGTTTGGTACCCCCCCTCAGAATTGGCTAATTTTTACATATATGGGGTATTTTGGGGTGCTAAACACGAATCTGAAGTCAGTTTGCCGATCCGACTAATCTGAACAAAGTTATGACATGTCAAAGTTGGCAAAAACCACAGGGGGGACCCTTTGGGATTTCGGGTCAAAAATTTAAAATCGACAAATTATAGCTAATTCGACGCGTCTTGACGAGCTGAGTCGAATGGTACCAGAATTAGGCCGATCCGACCAATCTGGACAAAGTTATGACATGTACAGGGGGGCCCGCAAGTCATGAGGGGGGTACCAAACTCCCTAAGAACCTTAATATATTCACAATTTCGGTCTTTTAGCGTTACCCGGCATGACTTGGCCTCTTTTTAACACATTGCAATTTCGATGGAGGCCGGAAGCGACCGATACCGAAATTGTGAATATATTAACTGGTGGCCCGAATGGCCGTGGCCCGAATGACCGGTCCCGCAAATCACCAGCATCAGCACTTCGTCAATCAATCAAGTTTTGACTCATCAGCCGACCCCTCTTCTGTGACAACTGGATTAGGATGAAAGAAGAAAAAGGGTTGTCTCCTGACAAGGATGGGAACCAAACAGGCAAATGATAATTGGATTTCTGGTCAATTGCTGCCCTTTCCCACGTCCAATTTTCAATCCATCACAATCAGTCCTTGACCTGAGATCTGATTCATTCAAACTGGTGATGGACTGATGAAGGAACTTCCGCAGCCGGAACCTGTTGCCAAAATGCGACAAGGCCACTGATGAAGATCGTCCCCCTTTCGACCAATCGATGTGTTTGTGGGGAACCGACGGACTGATAAGGGACGTGCGGAAGAGCGGAACAACCGTGCACACCTACCTCCCCGGATCTGATTTGGCAGTCACTAGAGTCATCGCATTCCTTTGAACTCACCGATTAGCGACACCTCCAAATGATAATCTGGGCCTTCCGTCCGGCCCACTCTCCGATTCATTTTCACTCGCCTTTCCATTCCGTTTGACCTTCTTCCACTTTGGTAAATCTTTTTCCAGGATGTGCTCCCCTCCCCGCCCCCTCTGCCGATTGGCCCCTCTCGGCCTCCTCTTGCTCTTGGCCTGTCCCGCTGCGGTGGGGGCCTGGCGCAGCCACTGCAAGCCAGAACCGGGTCCGGATCCGACGCCGCCGGAAGTTGATGGTAAGCGAGGGAAGGCAACAGACCCACTGGATGGGCCCAATTGGCGCCACCACATGCACTGAATTCGTTGTCTTGGGTTGGGATTCATTTACCCTCACGTGATGAGTCCACCATTTCCATCGCTTCTCTCCCTCCCACTACTCAGTCGTCAACTGCACTGCCCCGACGACCAGGATTGAGAGCTGCTACTGCAAGAAGTACGACCCGGAAATACCAGCCCAGTGCGCCAACGAGACGGCGGAGGAGCTAGCGGATGCGCCGGAATGGGCCACGGGCACGACCATCTTCGAGGTTTCTGTGATCCTGCAGAAACTGGGCCAGAAGAAGGAGGCGATGGACGAGGGGGTGAGTCCTGAGTGGCCGACGACAGAAGGACCAATCAATGGTCCTGTCCCCGTTGAAGTCCTGGCAGAGCGTGTGGCTGATCTTCGACCGACTGCTGAACATCAACCAGCGCCACTTTCTGGCCAGCAATGACATCCACTTCGAGGAGTTGTCCGGCTCCACCCAGCGGTATTCACTCTCCCGTGGCCCCAGGTGTACACCATACAATCTATTCCCCGTTCAGTCTGCTCACCTCTTTGGACACTTTGTTGCGCAAGCGGAGGCTGGACGCGACATTCTTGGGCGGCGCCAACCTGGGGCTGATCCAACGCAGGACATGGGAGAGGTGTCCCCAGATGGGTGAGGAGGGCATTGGACTGGCCGACTTCGGCTCTCACTTTGGCGAGTTGGGCACCAGCAGGGACACTGGGACAGAGCTGGTCTCGATCGAGGTGCCCAAGCGGGCAATTTGCGCGGACGGCAGCAGACAG
Source organism: Radopholus similis (assembly GCA_013357305.1). Taxonomy (NCBI): domain Eukaryota; kingdom Metazoa; phylum Nematoda; class Chromadorea; order Rhabditida; family Pratylenchidae; genus Radopholus; species Radopholus similis. The sequence continues at coordinate 2,238 of VAHH01000945.1, read as the reverse complement.
AAGAGAGGCATCTGGACGGGTTCGCTAAATGAAGTGATTGGTCCTTTGTTCAGCGGATTTTGTCGCCTCTCTGAACGTGCAGAGTGACCAGGACGTGTACTTCGTGGTGTACCGGAAGGCGCACTTCTTCCTCGGCAACACTTCCCACCCGGGCCGTCCCTCCCTCAGCGACCGCCAAACTCGCTGCCAGCCCCGTTACTTCTTCGCCTCTCCGGACGGAATCGTGCTGACAGCAACTGTAGGCCAAAAATTGAACGGGGGCGGGGGAAAAGACAACGCCAACGGCACGATGACTATGGCACGAGTTCGCTACCAGAAAAAGGTGACCGAACATGTCTGACCGATTCTTTGGATTCCCCCCGCCTTTAGCTGGCGCCCACCCCGTTGCACGGGCGACACGTCTTCTCGTGGTGGTCCCAGCCGGAGGCGGACTGGAGCCACTCCGGCCTGTGCTCCCTGTCCTCCAGCGGGGACTACTTGCAGGCCGAGTGCGCCCATCTGACCGACTTCACCCTGCTCGTGGACGGCCTGGCCACCGACCCGTCGCTGTGCGACGTCTTTTTGATGGATCTGGGCTTCGCACTAACGTTGAGCTCGTTCCTGGCCCTTGTGATTCTGAACGCCATCTACGTCGTGCACAAGTGGCCCTCGCTGCACCGGCGCGTGTTCGCGGACCTGTTCCGGAACAGACTGCCCAAAATGCATCTGGACGAGCAGGCGCTGTTCTACAACGTCACTCTGATGCTGTTCTTCCTGTTGTTCGCGGTGTTCTCCGACCAGGCACATCTGGGTGGCAGCGAGTTTGCCTGCAGAGCAGTGGCACTTGTCAACTATTGGCTGCTGATGGCGTGCGTCATGCTGACCATCTTCCAGGCAAGGGACTCAAACTCGGCAGCAACCCCCTCCGCATTCAGGCATGGAGGATTCTGAAGGTGTTCCTGTGGACGGTCGCGCTGGAGCGGATGATGATAGTCGCGACCAAAAAGCGAGTAGCGCTCACCGTGTCCTACGGTCAGTTTGATCTGGATCCGAACAAGTGACGAGGGGCCCCTGTTCAAGGCGTACCTGCACTGCTCTGTCTTCTTTTCGGCCTCACCCTCGACGACTTCTTTTACCGCGATGACGAATTGTAAACTAACGTTTCGTCGACCATTTTACCCACCGTCTTGTCCATTCAGCTGCTGGATTCGACCCAACTACGTGTGGTTCTCTGTGGTGCTGCCGCTGACCATTCTGGTGGCCAACGCGATCTTGTGCTCCGTCATCATCTCCATCCGTCTGTTCCCGAACAGCTTTGGGGCGCGCACTGTGCTCCGGGGACACGCGACCGCGTCAATTCGCCTCTCGAAGGGCGCCCGCAAGGAGGGCCGCAACAAAATGGCCGTGCTCTTTCTGATCCAGTTCTCGCTGGGAATGCCCTGGGTGAAAGAAAAGTGTCCACGAGAGGGTCACCAGCCAATTTGATTCCAGATCCTGCAATTCGCCACCATCGGCATTTCAGGCGTTTCGTTCATCCACTTTCTGTTCACTCTGGTCAACGGGTCCCAGGGACTGATTTTGCTCTCCCTCTTTGGCTACAAGCAGCTGCAGAGTTGGCGAACAGAACGCCAAAGGTCGACCCGGGACACGGAGAGGGCGGCCGATGCGGACCTAGAAAAGACGGGCAGCAGGACCGAGGAGAGCAAGAATGTGTTCACCAACAGCATCGGGATGCGCATTCCTGTCAGGGGCCCGAGCGCCGAAGAGGGAGACCTCCAGGACTGAAAATGATGGGTTGATTGTACTTATTTCGATTAATCTGTAACATTTAAAGTGAATTCACTATCTTTTATTATATTTTACGAAATCCATTGCTCGAATAAATTTAGAAGATCCGAAAATTTTCAAACGTTGCTGGCGTACTTTACAGGCGTTCTGTACAATGTTCGCTAGTCGCATTTATCAAAACCTTAATTTTACATCATCGAATCATCTATCTGTATATTTTAAGCTCGTCATCAATCGCCAAAGAGAAACCCGTCCGACCGCAAAACGATAATTGTAATTGGATTCGACTGTTTCTTTTTTTTGTATTAAAACTTAAAACGCAATCATTCTCGCCATTTCCGCACCATTCCATTTTATTTTTTATTTAGTTGACACTTCGACACTTGTCAGTAGGGATGGGATTTTTAGGTTTTTACCTATTTGTTCTGCGTATAGGTGCTGCTGAGTTATGCACAAAAAACACATCAAATG
>VAHH01000944.1:0-17301 GCA_013357305.1 Radopholus similis | reverse complement strand
AATGACAGGCAGCACAGTTTGGCCGCTGCTCCTTCTCTCTGTTCTCTCACTCCACCGCTGCAGCGCTGATCAGCCGGGATTCGTCCACCGGGAGGAAAAGAGCAGCGGACAGGTGCTTTCGAGGGAGGGAAATATGTAGGTGAGGTCAGAAGGGTTCTTCATTCCGCGAATTTATTTTGGGAAAGTTCATCTGCACTTGCAGCAAAAATCGAAATGATGTTTTTAACTTGAACGTCTTTTCGAGGTGGCGCCGGAAGATGGCAGTTCATTGAGGGCTGAGCGCTCAAAGCGCTTTAACATGCGTGAGGAGCGCTCTTGGAGCATGGGGCAGGTGATCGAGGCGCTGCTGTGCGTGTTCATTCCGCCGGCGGCAATACTGGTCCACGGGGGTGAGTAGTGGAACGGGGCGGGAACTGGTCTACCGGGGGTTGGCGCAGGGAGTGACATGCTGCTGCACCTGGTGCTGAACGTTGTGCTCTGGATCTGCGGATGGGTCCCGGGCATGATGTGAGCGCTTTGGACAGCTACCGTTGAACCATTATTATTCATTGCTGTCCATTTCAGTCACGCGTTCTGGTATTGCTTCTACAGGGACTGAGAGGCATGGATGAGTCAGCACTTCGAGAGCAGATATTCATTCGGCTGTTTACAAAATCTTTCATCACTCATCGTTCCAACACAACGTCACACCAAATTATATCACAAATTGACTATTTTCGGATAGAAAATGACTCATTCTGTTGACCCTCCACAGCTTTTCCCGACCTTGTTCGCCACTTTCTTCACTTCCCCTTTTCCCTCTCCAGTCTCCGCGAGAGTGCCATAGAATTTGGCGGAATAGAAGCCGATAGGTCCGCAGCTGCCCTCCTCTGCCGCTGAGGGGCCTGCCTGTCCAGACCCTTGTGGAATCGGCTCTTCCAGGAGCTCTCCTCTCCCGCTCTCCGTCTGCACCAAGTCCATCACTGAGTCACCTTCCTCGACCTCGCTTCAAGGGCAACCCGTCCCATTAGTGTTTCTTAGTTTCTTTCTCTTCTGGAGGAACCTGATTACGGTGCAAATTGCGACAATCAGCTGGGCAAGGGACGACATTCCGTTGGACGCGACGACGCAGAAACGGCACTGGGCCCAGACCCATCCGCCACCTGCGGCCAGAATGCGGAAGAACACGCTCACAGGGGACTGTCCGCGTTCGAGGGCTGCAACGGGATGTGGAGCAAACAAGGGGTCTGGGGCGTGGATTGCCATTTTGATGGGTCTGCTGCACTTGAGGCACGTCTTCGGGGTGCACAAACGCGTAAAAGCGGCGGTCGAGCAGTGTGCCGGCGGAAAAGCCCGTCAGCGCTGTCATCCTGCAGACACGCGCAAATTAATATTGCATTGTGGGACAGAACCGATTGTCGACGAACATCATTTGGAGGGCGAGGGTGGAGCGGAAGACGAAGGTCCCCGAACTTCAGCCACATCCATCAACTGGGTTTGGTGCCCCGAATGGGTCCCACCTCAGTCGGATCTCGCTGAGTCCGTGGGCAGCGGTGGCTTGTCCGTAGCCCACAAAGCGGCCGTCCTCGTCCGCCGACATGGCTCCCATGAAGTGGATGGGCTGAAGAAACCAGCACATTGTCGAATTCGCCCGCTTCTCGCCTTGAATCCGGGGTAGAGGCCGACCGGCGTGCTGCAACCCATCATTGCCCTGCGTCCGGGCGCACACCGAAAACGGAGGGTGAAGCGCATCTGGGGCTCCAGCACTCGAAGTTCGCGACCCTCGACGAACAGGGCCAGCTGATCCCGCAAATGGACAGCGTCGTCGGGGTGCACAAAGTCGGAGAGACAATCGCCGGTGAGTTCGATCTGTGGGGGTTGACTGCTTGAATGGACAACGAGAGCAACCAACAACACCTGGGAGAGCCCCAGGTGCACGGCCACAGTCTCGCCCACGTAGACCACCCGCCCGGCCGCACTTATCACGATGGCGAATCCGTCCATGGCCTGAACACAGTCGCCCCTGTTGAGGGCCAATTCGGCACCGTTCACCACCTGGAACAGATTGAACGCGAACTGGCGCATCGGTTCCACCGCCGTGCTTCCGCTTTGTCCGTTCCGCGTCCCGTGGCCAGTGCCCTCAGTAGGTGCTGACGAAGACGCAGATGCGTGTGGCGCCCCATCGTCCCGCAGATTGGCCATCACTCGGCGCAACTGCAGAAAGGCGGTGGACACGCGGAGGACGCCGGTCCTGTCCAGGTGGTCCCGGATGGGCGGGGACAGGGGCAGCAGGGCGCTGAGCGCCAGGAAGCAATTCTTCTCCTGCACGGCGCATTCATTATTCCGCAGGGCCAACATCCCCTGTGCACCTTCTCGCGTCTGCTCCTCCCCTCGACCAAGGCCCCCTCCCCATCGCCAGGTTCTGGCTTCGCCGCCTTTTGGGGCTCCCTCTCTGTCCCGCCGCTGCTCTCCTTGCGCTTCAGCCCACGCTTCCCGAGGACGCTCTTGCCATTTTTGATAACACTTTCCATTTGGACAACGATTGGCTCCCAATCCTCAAAAGGCAAACCAATTCGGAAAAGGAATCAAATGAAAGGGCGAAAGAAGAAGAAGAAGGGGCATTTGAGCAATTCTTCTTGGATTTGCACAGTTTTACAAGGAGAAAAAGCAAAGAGACTGATTGAGAGTTGGCCCTATGGAGTAAAGAAGTCTTTCCCCCGAAAGTGGCAGTAATTGGCCGAAGGTGCATAAATAATTCATGTACGAGAATGACGGGAGAGCGGAGACATGATTTCAACAAAACATCATTGCACCGAAGTGAAAACTGAAAAGCGTGGAAAATTGACACTCACCCACTGATTTGGGTTTGAATTGGGTAATTAGTTTTTCGCAATCATTAATCAGGTCGCCAGTCACCTCAATTTAAGCGTGAGATTCCAAATTCTCCATTTACTGCAGTCAGCCAACCGATTTGGAGATCAAAACAAATTTATATTAATTCGCCATTCGGCAGCCAAGTGTGCCCCGCACTCACTGTTCTCGCCCGACTCCGCCGGACGGGGATGAAGATGATGGATTGGGTGCGCGGGAGTGCCTTGCCCTCGCCCTCCAGTGTCCTCCCCCCTCCGCCATTGATCGCTTCAATTGGCGAATCCGCAGCCACCCAGCAGCAGCACTGTGTTGTCTGTTGTCTGTTGTGTGCTCTGTCGGTGCCCTTCCCCGTGTCCGAATGTTTGCCCAACGAATCAATGGTCGGCTGGCCGTTGCGTGGTCATTGCGCGGGCGGGCGGGGAAAGGGCGCTGTGCTCTGTCTTGACCGGCAGCAGCAGAGCAGTGGCCACTGCGCCAACCCAGCAGCCATTCCCCTTTCGCCCTTTCTCTCTGCTCCCCGAAACATTCCTTCTCTCCCCCATCCCCCTCCCAATTATGCAGCATTTCCCCAGTCGACCTCCCGCATTCCGCTCGCTGTATTTTATTGATCAAAGGCGGGAATGAGCAATCGGACGATGACAGGGCGAGCCAACCGAATAACACGGGAAGGCAATTATTGAAGCCAGTTGTCCTGTTCGCGTTTGCGGCAATGCCGCCACCGCTTCCACTGGTGCTGCTGATTTCCAGCGCACTGCTGGCGCCAATCTGCTCGGCCACCATCTTCTCCAACTCGCTGCAGCTGTGCCGAGAGCAGTGTCTCGACCGGAACTTGGTGCCCATTCGACCACTTCTGCTCAGTATTTCCTCCCTTAAAGGCTCTGCCCCTCCCGCCAGGACAGCTGGGGTGGCCCAACATCTCGGCCGGCAGCTGCGACTTCGACTGCCTACTCGACGCAGTCAGTTCCGGCACTCCATTCCCTCATTTAAAGCCTTTCCAGTGCCGTTCCGGCTGCCAGGATTTGGAGTCGCTCAGCTCCAGTTGCGACAATCGCTGCAATTCCCTTGGCGATGGGGCGGCCGCCTGCCACCAGGGTTGCAGAGCAGTCGTAGACGTGTTCCTGCGCCAGATACAAGGCATTCACATTTCCTGTCCCTGCCTTTGGGTTGTGAGTGCTCCCGCAGAATTGGTCGACCTCGTCTCGGTGGAGACACTGGTGGACTCGGCCCTGGGCATCCGGCTGAACTGGTCGTTCGCGGGTGCGCAGGCCACAGTGCTGCAGGAGATCCAGACGACCGACCTGCGCTGGGTGGCGCAGAGCAGGCCCAGCGGGAGGGGACTGGGCTGGCGCTGGACCCGGATGGACGGGAAGGCGTTCAAGGAGAACCTGCTCCACTCCAGCGTGTTCGTTCCCCTGGACCAGCAGCCGCAGCCGGACGTCGAGGTGAGACCAATCGGCTCCCGTTTTCCGTTCCAAACCCTTCAGCTCCGACTGATGGCCGTTTGGCGTGACGTGGCGGTCGTCTCCCGGCCGATGCCCCAATCGCTGATTCTGAACTCGCTGCCGCCGAGTGCCGTCGGCCCCCGCGCCAAGCCCAGCGAAGGGCCCCACCTCCAGCTCTCTGCGTCCAGCGTCGCCGTCTGTTGGAACACAGATCGGCCGACGGCACAAGACTCGCCGCACTATCGTCTGCGCCTGTTCTCGGTGGCCGAGGACGGTTCCCCAGGGGCACTGGTCAAATCCGCCACCACCGTCTCGAATTGCTATTTGCTGCGCCAGCTGCCCTCCAACAAATCGCCTTTCCGCCTGGCAATTGCGGATTTGGGGACGGCGGAGGAGGCAACACTGGCCACGACAGCGGAGACAAATTCAAATGAGATGAGGGAACAGCAAATGGGCATGGAGATGGAACAGACGGAGGCGGAGGAGCTGATCATGGACATAGTCATGGAGGAGATGAACGGTGGGTTCCGTGAGATGGGCTTCTGGCCAGACTCCGGATATCCCCGTTCAGAGTCTACCGATTCCGTCCCGCTGTTGCTGTTCACGGACGGCATTTCCCTGTTCATGCTGGAGAAACTGGACGACTTTGTGATGCTCTCGGAGCCGACCAAGATTCCCTTTGCGCTCAACGAGTCCCAGTCCATTTCGGCGCTGGCCAACCTGTCGCCCTCCGAACTGCTGGTCGGCCTTTCCGACGGCACCATATTCTGGCTGAACATTGCGGGAACGAGTCCGAATGGGAGTGCGGTGGAGGGGGAGACAGAAAATGCGAAGATGCAGCAGCAGACGAGGGAGAGAGTCCGCGCTGGAGATGGGGTGGCCATCACTCAGATTGTGGTCGACCAGTTACAAGTCGGCACTTAATATTTATATTGGCACAAAATGGCAATAATTTGAAGGAACGATTCTACGCCGTTCGGGACAAATTGGGCATTCTGCGGTGCCAATTTCGCACTTGCGAGAACTCGACCGCACTGACGCTGACCAACACACCCAACTTCATCGTGCGGATTGCGGCCGATGCTTGGAATGGGTTGGCTGTGTGAGGGGGTCCGCCCAACTGCGGTGGTTTCCTCAGGTTCCTCTACTACGTCACCAAGTCGGGCGATGTGTTCTCCACTCCGCTGTTCCCGCTGGACGGCCCGCAAAACTACTCTTTTTCCATCACCCGCAGACTGGCGGAGTTGCCGCCGGCGAGCACTTTGGAGGTGAACTTGGAGCAGCAAAAGCTGCTGGCGGTGACCAGGAGTGGCCAACTGATGAGTGGGTTGGGCAGAGCGCTCGAAATGGGCGGAGTGGTTCAGGCAGAGGGCTGGTGGACGGCGCAGTGCGCGATGAGCGCGACGGCTGGACCATGAGCGAGCCGTACCGGAACGTGGTGCACTCGCAGTTCCTGCACAACAGGCTGTTCTGGGTGTCGACCGGCTGCGGGGACTCGCACCCCTGGGAGAGCTGTCTGTTCAGCGAGGAGTTCAACGACGCCACCAGGGCGGTCCACCTCAGCAAATAGTCAGTTCACGAACACAAACAAACAATTCTTCACCTTTTGGCGCTCAGTCTCTTCTCCGGCCCCGTGAAAGAGTTCGTTCTGCTGCGTGCATTCACTGCTCCCGCGTCCATGGTCGCCCCCTCCAAAGTGGGCCTCCTGCTCACCGAATCCGAGGCCCTGCTCAGCTGGCGCCCACCGGTCTCCCTTCCGTTCCAGGGTAGCCCACAGCGGCCAACCACCTCTCACTTTCTCCCCCACTCACTCCAGCTGTGGGCTCTTCGTGGCGGTCCCTGTCCTACGAGTACATTCTGCAGGAGACCAACAACATCACCGAGAGCGATGCGCAGCTCTCCTCCTCATTCACCGTGGCCCAGGGCTTCGTGTCGGGCGGCCATCTGGCCGTGCCGATTCCCAACCCGGACGGCGAGTACACGGTCTCCATCCGGGCCTGCACTCGCAGTGTGTGCTCCGCCCAGATGAGCAGTCGGAACAGACCGCTGCGGGGGGAACTGGCCCGGAAGAGCGTTGCACTGTTCACCAGGAGGCAGGCGCCTCTCAACGGAGACACCGCCGCATTCTCAGTGCTGGACCTGCTGGGCAGGGAAGTGCCTACGGAAAGGGCGATTCTCTGTAAACAAAGCATTTTGTCCAACAAATGTAAATGTTTTGCAGACCCGCAATTGCCCACTGAGACGAGTCTTTCGATCGCCTTCGACAACTCCTCCAACGTGCTCTACACCTCCTCCCGCACCCAATACGCCGTTTCCCGACGCATCGACGGGAACAACGAGCGTTTTGTGAGCTCCGCACACATCCACCAGATGGCCCTGATTCCGAGCAGAGCGAACATTCTGCTCGCCTCCGCCTATTCCGTGCTCGCTTATCGCACCACTTCCTCGTTCAATCGCATGTATACTGAACTTTCAATTTAATTTTTATTCGCTTCCTCTCCAGAGTGTACAACTGCCTTTTGGGCGGCGAGGAGTGCGGAGAGGTGCTCGGGGTTGCGGTGGAAGATGCGGCCGAGGGAGTGGGCCGTCTGTTCTTGCTGGTCCAGCTCCCCTCCGGCGCCGTCCAACTGCTCCTGTCCAGCAGCAACCTCATGCAGCCCTTCCAAGTGATCGCCGTCGCAAAATCAAATTTCTCTCACAAGTCTGCGTTTTTTGTGGATCAATGACGCAATTTATGCGTTCAGAATTCGCCAAATGGCCTTCGCCGACGAGCGACTGTTGGTGCTCACTGACGAGGGTCTCTTCGGAACCCTGGACCTTACGCTGCAGAGCCTGAACTTGAACTTCGCCGTCCGGGATGTGCAGCACATGCTGGTGGCGGACTATGTGCAGCGGGACCATCGCATCCACTTCGAGGGCCCAGTCCAGTTTGACGACAAATCGGGGCAATTTCGCTGGAACCTTGTTGCTGAGCCTTCCGACGGCGGCGATCCAACAACATCGCCGCTGCTGTTCCGGCTGACCCTTTTCCGGGACTCCTTCGGCGGAGAACGCACCTCGGCCGTCAGCCAGACCAACTCATTCCTAGTGCCGCCCAAACTGCTCCTGGATTGGAGTTCGCGCCAGAAGTTCGACGTGGTTGTGGAGGCGCTGAATCCGTGGACCGCAACAGCGACCAACCGAAGCGGCCTGAGCGCACCGACCAAGCCGCCCTCTCCGCCGCGGAACATCCGCATCTACGCAACGCAGCAGAGGACGGTGGACGGGACAAGGGCCATCATAGACCTGTTCTGGGAGGAGCCGAAGGAGTGGAACGGGGACCAGCTGGGCTACACCGTCAACTGCACGATTGCCTCCAACGGGCAGACGGAGGTCCAGTCGCTGAACGAAACGCTGAAGGGCAACACTCGCGCTTACTCGTTTTCGGTCCGATCCGGGAAAATCACGTGTCTAGTGTTCGCCCTGAACGACCAACACTTGGTGGGACCTCCCTCTACACCGGCGGAAATCGACGGAAGCGGTCGGTTGGGAGGAGGGACCACAATATGTAGAACGATCCGTCCCTCCAAGAGTTCAAACCGCTGATCCGACTGTTCGCCATTGACTCTACGGACAATTTGGTCGCCATCCAGAACTGGACCATTGAGGCGCCGAGGAGCAACAACAACAAGGCCCGCTTTCTGGCCAAGAGCAGAAAGCGGCAAATCGGGCATTCGGTGATCGAAGATTATGGAAATATAGCCTGACTTGGCCATTTGTTCCGCAGGTCCAGTACCAGGCAATCACATTTGTGGGCAACGAGCTTTACGCGGTGAGGAGGGAGCCCGAAATGTCGCAGTTGGCGCTGGTCAGGCTGGACATCAACCAAGTGGAGAACGTGCTCTTCAAGGCACCCCCACAGCCCCACACATCATTCAACTTTACATAATATTTTTGCCCTTTTAGGCCGCCCTTCTGGGCGAATTCGTGCAAATTGAGGCGATGGCCGCCGATTGGATGGCCAATCGCCTGCTGATGGTCGGAAACCGGGAGCTGCTCCAGATCCAGCTGGACCAGTTGCAACAGGACTCGGCGGCCACCATCCTCCCCAGACGACTGTTCGCCCTCTCGTTGGGCGCCCAGGACGCGAAGCAGCTGGTCTACGACCCGTTCACCAAGTCCGTCCATTCTGGCTTTAATACTATTATAGATTATACTATATATTGCAATTTCCTGTTTCTGTCCAGCACCGCCTATCTGCTCACCAAAAATGGCTCTTTGTTTGCCCTGGATCTGAACAAAGGGACCGAGAGCAATCTGGAGCTGAGCACGGGGTGTTTGCGCCAGAAGGTGAGTTCCCACTGTGCGCAGTGTGTGTGTGAACTGTGTCCTAACGCAGACCATCACCTCCATCGTGGGCGAGTTCACCTGGAACAGGGCCGGCTCTCCGCAGCTCTTCGCGCTCACGTGGAACGGGCTGATCGAGCTGAAGCTGAACGCGGAAACCTGTCCGGACACCAACGTCAACTGGTCGTTGTTTGGCGGTTGGTGGTCACCTTTGGCAATGGTATTTGCCCGTTTTCTTCCAGAAAAGGGTCTCAAGGCCATTTCGCTGTTCACCGTTGCGGACAAAGTGTTCGTTTTCGCGACTCCGAGCGAGCTGCTGGTCTACGACCGCCTGTCGGCCTCCGTGTCCCAGTTCCCCGTCCCCTCTCCGCCCCTCCGCCAGCTGCTCGCCGTCTCCCAGTCGCTGCAGCCCTTTTCCGATCGCAACTGTTTCCAGCTGCCGCCCTCCAGTTCGATTGCATTTTCGGTGCACAACGAAGGCAGGACCGGGGCAGTGGTGGAGGTGCAAGAGCCGCAGAGAGACGCGCAGATGAGGGGCGAGTGCCAGAACATTTCGCAGCCGCAGACCCAGTACGAAGTGCACTTCCGCAAGAAGGGCACCGACAAGGCCAAGACAGTGCAGTCGTACGGCAACAAGACGGTGGTGGACAACGGAGTGCTGGACAAGTACACCGAGTGAGTCGGACCAATTGCCTGCATCACTCATCTATATGGGGGCCATCCACAGCTACGAGGTGACCGTCGGCTGGCTGAACCGCTATTGGCCCGCACAGGGCCAGTCCGAGGCCAAACTTCTCCACACCGGGTTCGGCTTTCCGTCCGCCCCCAAAGACCCCCGAGCACTCGCTTTGACGCCCGACACGGTGCTGCTCACCTGGAACCAGCCGGAACTGCTGAGCGCGCCATCGGCGGAAATTCGCTACCGAGTTGGCATTCCGGGCCAAATGGGGCTATGGCCATTTGCCCAAGGTCGGTCAGCAGAACACCGCACTGGCCAACCCAGTGCCAGTGGCCGTCCGTCCCGCCGAGGGGACCTCGTTCGCCCATTTCTCGAGCGCATTCGCCGATGTGGTCGCGTGCGAGGCGAACCCTTGCCAAGCGAAAGTACCCAATCTGCGTCCATCCACCGACTACCATTTCTGGGTGATTTCTCTATTGCGATGTCCCAACCACTCATCCGCCATTTATAATTTCCAAGGTCACTGCTCTGCACGTGAGCAGACTGAATGCCGAGGATCCGGAGGCCACGTCGACAGAGACCCAGGCGCACACATTGGACATCCCTGGCACATTGCGGATGGAGAACGTGACCAGTCAGTGCTCCCCCAACAAGTGATTTTTGCAGTAACAGTTTGATGCAGGCGATTCAATAATGCTGCGCTGGAATACGCTCTCCGTGGGCGGCGAGATCATGGCGGCCCCTCCCTCCGTCTCGGTGTCCATCCAGTACCGCCAGAGTGGGGTGGATGCCTCCTGGACGGAGGCCCACAACTCCTCCTTCGAGCCCAGCGTTTCGTCCCAGCGCTTCGTGCCGATCGTCGACCTTCGTCCCGCCACCACCTATGACTACCGCTATTATGCTGAGTACACTATAAATACCACTTCGTCGAGACAGAAGGACAAGAAGGAGACCCTGAGCGAAGTGTTCTTCCAGCAGTCGCAGCAAGCGAGGACAAAGGCCGGCACACCGTCAGCACCTTTGGACGTCAAGCTGGGCAACGAACCGACAGGCGGTTGGACGCTGCGGTGGGCGGAACCGAGTTCGGACGGGGGCGAGCCCATCCAGAACTATGCGGTCGAATACCGGTGAGTCGGGAGAGAATTGATGCTCACTCTGTTGTTCATTCAGCGCGGACAGCCAATCGGAGTGGGAGATCGCCGAACGGGGGTTGCCTGCCGACCGGCTGTATTGGCGCGTTGCTTGGGCGGAATCGCACTCACGCTACGGGAAGGCGCCCAGCGATGAAGAGCTGGAGCAAGGGCAGTTCCGTGTGCGGGCGGCGAACGCAGAAGGGTTCGGGGAATTCGGCTACACCGCCCAACGGAAGGGACAGGCGAGCGGGCGGGACGAGGGCGAAAGGGGCGCACACTGGATGTACTACATCGTGTTCACATTGCTCGCAATTCTGCTCCTCCTTTGCGTCTGTGCCTACGCATTCTGTACGGGGTTTCTGTTCCGGACCAAATCAACTCTCCCCGGTTAAGTGCGCTGGAAAATGGCCAAGCGAAGGCGAATCCGCGCGAAGCTGCACAAACCGATCTGCTTGGAGAGCATCGGACAGCAGATCCAGTTTCCCCAGTCGCCGCTAAAGTTCTCGACCGAAGTGCAAAATGAACTGAAAAGTAAGCGCGGGTATGGGAAATGTCGGGCAAGCAGTACAAGTTTAGCTCTGCCCCGAATTGGGCCGGAATGTGTTCGGGCGACCCGGGAGCTGGGAATGGGCAGTTTCGGACGCGTTTGCGAGGCTTGTATCAACCCGAATCAATCGCTGGAAATAAACACTGTTAATTTGCACAGGGATTCATGTTGGTCGAGGATGTGACGGTAAGGGTGGCAATCAAGTACCTCAAGGACAGTTGCGAGGAGAACCGCGTCAAGTTCCTGAAAGAGGCCATTCTAATGAAGTCAGATTCTTTTGTTCAGACATATAATATAACAGTAATAACCCTTTGGTTAAGCAATTTCGATCACCCCAACATTGTGAGGCTCCTGGGCGTTTCGATGGAGAGTGGCGAGAACTTTTTGGTGCTGGAGCTGATGGACGGTGGCGATATGCGCAACTTTCTCCGCCAATCGTCCGTACCCACCTTGTGCAAGTGTTCTCAGTTTGGCGTTTCGCTTTAGCCGTCCCCAGGGGACGAGAGCGTCGCGTGTTTCCCTGCGGGACCTAATCGCCATGGTGGTGGATGTGGGCCGTGGCTGCGTGTACTTGGAGAAGTACAAACATGTGCACCGGGACCTGGCAGCCCGGAACTGCCTAATCTCGTCGGTCACTTCGCCGCAGCGAGTCACCAAAATCGCCGATTTCGGACATGCCAGGGAACTGTTCGTTGAGGACTACTATCGCTTTCGAGGCGGAGTGGGCTTTCACAATGTTCTTTCAGTCAATTTCTCCTCCCGTTTGAGGACCTCTTGCCCCTCCGGTGGCTCTCGCCTGAAGTGATCAACCAGGGCCTGTTTGCCTCCAAAAGCGATGTGTGGGCCTTCGGCGTGCTGCTTTGGGAGATTGTTACGCTTGGCGAGCAGCCCTATTCCAATCTGTCCAATGCGGAGGCAAATCCCCGATTTGAAGACCAGCTGTTAATCGGATGTTACAGGTGATGGCCCGTTTGAGCAGCGGTTTGGCGCTGGACAGGCCGCCGGAGTGTCCGAACGAACTGCACGAGATCATGAGGGCGGCATGGACCGCCGATTCGGAGAAGAGGCCCAGATTTGCGGACATCCAGCCCCGACTGGAAACATTGCGCGGTCTCCCCACTTACCAGGCATGGCAATCGATTGACTGTTAAAATCAATTTTTTAAACATTTATCAGTCTCGCGAGCCGTTCCCGATGGAAAACTTCTTTGACAACTCGCTCGACTCAAGCTCCACCAGAGATTCGTCTACAACGACAAATGGGGGCGGGGATTCGTCAACGGGGGGCGGTCGCTTCGAAAAGAGCGGTGAATCCGATGCCATCCCTTCATTTTCGCAGCCATCCAATTCATCAGAGAGTTCCTCGACCAGACGTCCTTGCCATCTGATGCCAATGCGTGGGAACAGGGGGCGGACAAGGGGCGAGAGTGCCTTCTCGCTGGCGACTGCCAGCACTGCGCTGGACACCTCCGACTACGAAATGCCCCGCGCCTTCCCGTTGGGGGCCCGCACCAGCCCCGAAATGGGCGCTCACTCTGCTGGCGGGCGGAACTGCTTCCTCAACGACGCCTTCGTGCGCGACTCGTCGCTCGAGGAGCGTTCGCTCAGCCGGTCGCAGCCCCCCTTCCAAGTGCTTGACTCCGCGGACGAGTCCTCCCCCTCCCAGCAGAGACAATTCGGTGCTTCCACTTCCAGAGTCAGCAGAGTTTGAAAATGTCCAATTTTCGGTGCCATTCCGTTGAGATTCTTCGCTCTCCTGTACATTACATACCTTTGTTGATCTTCTTGCCATTCCAAATTCACATGCATTTATATATTGTGATTCGAAACAATATCATGTGGTATTTTGGCTAAACTGTCAGTACATTTCCGTCCATTCCTCTAGTTTCTCCGAGATCAGTTGGAACACGGTGCGTTGGATCAGCTTTACCTGGACAAACCAGAGCATAGCATTCTCGCAAGTGTCCGACCCCATCCCCCACCAGGTTCGTGTCGATTGCGCATGTCTCGTGCGTGTACACCGGCTTAGTCTTGTCACAGACCATTTCTTCAAATTTGGCGCGCAAAAAGGCTATTTGTTCCTGGTAGGCGTTCGAACCTGTACATACCTATGTGATAAAATGAATGCCAAAAACCGAAATTACCTTCGTAATTGCGGAACAGCGACTTGATCGATTTTGTTTGAATTTTTCGCTCGAACAAATCCGTTTTGTTAAAGAAGAGCAGAATGGACGATTCCATAAACCATTTGGCATTGCACACCGATCGGAACACGTGCATTGCTTCGACCAAACGATTCTATTTAAGAAAGTCACGTTATTTTATAGCTCTTAATTTTCGCTTACAGTTTTCCCGTCTTCTGGCAACATTTGATCGAACTCGCTTACGGCCACCACAAATAAAATGGAGTGGACATTCTCAAAGCAGTGAACCCACTTTTTGCGCTCGGAACGCTGAAAGAAATTGTTCAGGATGGTAGAATAGAGCAGCACTTGCCCGACCACCGACGTCAAAGACTCGATAGAAGCGCAGATTCACGGAGAATGCCACCTGAGCAAAGGGCTGTTTGAGATTTGTATCCAGAACGCACTTACCTCCACAATGCCCCTGGTTGGGATCCGAAGGTGCAGAATGTCCTCCAGTGTGGGCACATAGTCGTCTGAGAAAATGCAATCGAGCTTCATCACAAAACTAAAAAACTATGTTAGGTGGCGAGAATTGTCCCATGTCCCTCTCCCATAGCTACCCATTCAGTTCGGAGACCAACTCCGATAAACTTTCGTCGTATCTGGGCAACAAACTCTTTCCAATGGCCGGATCCGCCCACACTGACTTGATCGCCGCCACACATTCGGGCGCAAAGATAAGTTGTGCTGAGTCCCACCTTTCCATACTTTGGCGCAATTTCAGTGCACATTGCTGAAGAAGAGGGGTAAATTCGTCAGTTACTTTTGATTTACTTGATTTTCGGGCATTTCGTAGCGAAATTCCATCTCCTCCATAGCATCCATCAGTTTCTTCAGACCCATAATCAAGTTTTCACGCACATTCTGACTATACTTCATTCGTTCTTCTTCTGTCGCGAATCCTTTTGCATGCAGAAATCTGGACAAAAATTACAAATTGGCGTCACTGCCCACCTCATTTGTTTTAATAGAGTGCTTTTGCCGCTTTCGGATGATCCTAAATGAGAGGGTTTCGAATTAACGTTAAAAACTTGCCCAGCATGATCAATTTGATTCTTCTGTGATGTCCATGTCTAAAATCCGCGTAAAATAAATTATTTCCTGCCAATTTAAGAAACTAACAAAAATTGAGGCAGTACGAGTGTACTTGCCAGATGCATCTCTTTCTTGCCTCCTGCTTGCCTATCTGCACAAGTTTTGTTTCCCATTGTCTCTTCCGTTCAGTTTCCGCGAAGACGAATGTGACTGCAAATTATAAATATTAAATACCTACACTAGGTATGTATGTGTGGTCAGGTGAGTGTTTTAGGTTCCTTTTGGATTTTATATACTATTTACATATCAAATTGGTCTCTTTTCTGTGCGTTGGATAATTATGCAATTATCGCCTTAGTAATACTAATCTAAGCGGCAGCTATAGTGAGCTGCAGTCTTAGTGTGCAGGTGTGCGCTGTGCACTGTGCAATTACAAACTAAGGATACTGGATAGTTCAACCAAATTAGGCGCATTTGGCGATGTGTTATTTTTATATTTCACATGATGGGCTGGAACGGGTCAGGGGTCACTTGTGTACCGCCATTTGTGTACCGGGTATAAGTAAAGATTATGGAACCACTCGGGTTTTCGCTCGAGTCATATACCATTTGATTCCTCCCTCTCGCCGAGCTGAGCACGAATCAGCAAGAATTTCTGGCCGGCAAGCATTTTGAGCCGAGTTATGACATGTCAAAGTTGGCAAAAACCACAGGGGGGACCCTTTTGAATTTTCAGGTCAAAATTTTCAATTCGACAAATTATAGCTCATTCGACGCGTCTCGACGAGCTGAATCGAATGGTACTGAAATTAGACCGATCCGATCAATCTGGGCAAAGTCATGGCATGTCAAACTTTGGTCGGAAATCGGTGGGGTGCAAAAACTAAGCTTAGGCTAAAATAACCAGCTTGGCTACACGTTAGGCTCAGACGTAATAGGCTAAGATCAACAACCTATTCTTGAATTTCTCGCCGGAATTTCCAACAACTATCAAATGTGGATCCTTGAATCACAATTGTAAAACTTGCTACTCTAGATGCTTTTCACAAATTTAAGTTTACAAAATTTTAGTATAAAATTGAACGCTTGCAAAAAAACTTTTATTTTTTCATTCACGGAAAAATACCATTATTGAATAATTTACTGACTGACTTAAATCAAATATAAATGCATGTTAAGATTCAAAATTACAGAAATACAGATATTAAATATCATCTAATCTTCCTAACTCACTATTGAAACAACAATGCAACGAATTGCAATCCTCGGTTCAAAGACTTTGCTTGCCGAGCATCTTGTGAAGGCGCTTAATGACACGTTTCCTAATGTCACGAAAACTTTGTGGGATCATTCTACGGATGGAATGGATGCATTGAACAATGTTTTAGTTGATGCAGAACTGGTTAGCTTTTCCCGCTTTAGATTTTGTCATGAAAGCTTTTTCAGGTGATCAATTTGCACGAAGTCCAGGATTTCAGCGTTGTACCGGAGAAGAACAAATTGCAGGAGCACAACGTGGAGTGTACGTGTCTTGGTCCCACGTTACTCTTCTATTCACTTCTTAGTTGTGCGTCTCCTCATCGCTAAATGTGAGGAAGCTGATTGCAGTCGCATCATCCATCTGAGCTCAGTGTATCTCCAATGTTCGGCTAAGTGGCCCAATGTATATGGCAGAGAGGTGGAAGACTTTGCAGCATATCGAGCCGAATGTCCTTTTCCCGAATATTGTGAAAGCAAATTTATTGCTGAGCAGATGATTCGCAACTCCGGTCTAAACTTATAGATTTGAAAGTCAAATAATCCCTTTGTTCTAGGTCTTCAAAGCATCATTGTCCGGTTGGGACCACTCTTCGGAGAAGGAGATCGCTGCTCGTTGGTCTGTGACTCAATTCTCGCAACGAGCACACTGGGATTTGTTCCAATCATCGGGGACCAAAATCAAACGGGCGTTATGCAGGCATGAGAGTTTTAATCGTGATCCTCGTTAAATCCAATGTCATTCACAGTTCACCTATGCTGGTAATGCCGCTTACGCTTTGTTGAAGTGCGCTGAGAGATTCTTTGAGGATGTCAATGACCACGAGACTGAAGACTTTCACACAGAGACAGTTATTGTCTGCGATCAGACTCCACTCAAAGACGTTTACACATTGCTGCTGGAACCAATGGCCCAAAAGGAAGGGGGGCAAACCGGAATAGACGAAAAGAAGGATGGAGAAGGAAAAGCTGATATGAAAGACACCAATGGCAGCATTCGAGTCGGGAGCACTCGCATTCCCTTCTTTGCCTTCTATCCGTTCTACTTCCTGACATGCATGTTCGTACGTGTGTTCAACAATGTGTTCGGTGTGAAGTCAGTTCTCGCGAAGGTTAAACTTCATCAATCGAATTCAGGCATATTAATCAAAGCAAATTAAAGATGCCATCTCCGTCGTACATTTACATGGTGCTGCGTCACTGGACCTTCTTCGCTGATTACAAACTGCGACTATTCTTCGACTACGTCCCGGAGTTTGACTGGGACACCAGTTTGCGCCTTTCTCGCGCCTACTATAGCCAACTGAAACCAGACCAGATTGACGGATTCTCGTGGATGCCGCATCTGAATTGAAGCGACCTTTCCCACAAGCTGCAGAACAGCAATGATGCTTGACAACAATGACTGATATACGAAATTACAAAATATGATCCGTTTTCACTTTATACTGTTATTACTAGTAATTTTTATTCTCACTCATTTGACTCAAAAAATTTGGTAGTAAAGCACACCGTCAGATACAATCTAAAACAAAGATTTGTTAATCCATTTTTTATTGAGATTTGAGAGTTCCCACATGTTTTATTTTATTCAATATTTGGTATAATAAGGTTTAGGTTTAAAATTTTAAAATATTTAATTTGCGGTCAATTTATACAAGTGTCGGTCGGGAATCTGACGGCTTAAACAAAAAAAATTAGACTGACAAAGTTCATACATACCACGGTTCATATTAGATATTACAAATTTAGTCCGCTCCGCTACAATGAAACTGCTTCTGTTCGCCTCCGTGCTCTTGGGCACCCTCCTTTGTTCCGCCTACGGCGACTCAGTTGCCGTTGAGGTC
>VAHH01000943.1:0-17333 GCA_013357305.1 Radopholus similis | reverse complement strand
GTTATGACATGCAAAGTCTCATGACTTGCGGCCCCAGTTGACATGTCATAACTTGGCCCAAATTGATCAGATCGGCCTAATTCTGGTACCATTCGAATCAGCTCGTCGAGACGCGTCGAATGAGCTCTAATACTTGTTGATACAAACATTCTAAATGAAAGTTTTGCCAAAAAACCTTTTTTGGGTGGCAGAAAAAATTAAATTGGGTGGCAAAAAAATTGACGTCCGTACAAAACATTTCAATTTCCTCACTTTCCGATTCGCCCACTTCCAGCAGGCCCATTGCCGTTCTGCCGCCATTTCCTTCTCGGCCGCCTGGGCCGCCGTCGTCGCCCACTCGCGTAAATGCACCACCACCACTGCTCGATGCGCTCATTCCATGATGCACTGAGAATGGAGAAATCATGGTCAGCGCAAAATCAATAACAAAAACGCGTTCAATTTCAGTCAATGCAAAAAAAGATTTCGTCACTTTGCAAGGTCAAACACTTGATCCAAAAAAAGAGTGAGTGGAGTGGGGGAGAGGTCGATGGGAGGTCGCGCCACTTTTTGTTTCGTGCGGAACAAGGGCAGTCCACCACCCAGTCAGGTTCAAGGTCCCGTTGCGCGCCACCAATCTTTCGCTGTGCACTTGGGCGGCGGCGCTTTCGCGCACAAAAAGTGACCAACCAACGAAGATGGAAATCGAAATGTGTGCTTTCAGGAGTTCCGGTTGTGGGGTATTCGATGTTTGACGCGCGATCGAATGCTGAGTTCAGCTGCTGATCGCTTACGACCAGATCAGTCCTGATCAGTGAACATTGAATACCTAGTCCTCATCAGATCAGTGCTAGATTGCCACTGATCATGATGATCAATTCCAGATCCATTTGTTCCGAATCTGATCACCATTGGTCAACGATCAGCACACTTTTTTACTGATCAATCCTGGTCATCTCCGCCAACATTTGGAAGGGCGGTGTTCTTACTTACCCTCCTTTTTTGGGTTCTCACTTCCCAGGTTCAAGGTCCTGTTGGGCGCCCACCACCTTTCGGCTGTGCACTTGAGCGGCGGTTGTTTCGCGCACAAAAAGTGGTGACCAACGCGAAGAACGAATGAGAATGGAATGGAAAATGTGGAATGTGTGGATTGAGGAGGGGGAATGGCTGCTCGAATGGGGGTCGCGCATTCGCCCCCCGATTGGCGGATGGAGAAAGCGCAAGAGAAAGCGGGGGAAAGTGGCTGAGGCTGGGAGCTCTGCTGGTGCGCCAGCAAATGGACGGCGGCCGCCCGAGCGAAAGCAGTCACTGCTGCTCTCTGATCTTCTCTTCTGTGTTGCTCTGCTCTGGCGCCATGCGCCAAAAATAGCGACGATCGACAGACAAGAGAGCGGCGCAATGGGGAAATGGATGCGCGCAGCGGGCGGGGGCGAGAAAAGAGCACCGTCGCGACCGGGCGACTTTTGACGTTTTGACCAGACATACATACATATGTAACTTGACAAGAGATGCAGACAAAAAATTGATCGCTGGTGTCGTGGTGTTGGTATCATTTGGCAGAGACTTGGATGGACCACAAAAATGTGTTGAAATTGGTTGGACCAGTTTTGGACTTCCAAGTTGGGACCAAAATGGAGACTTCTCCAATCTCATTTGGCTTATTGGTTGTTGGACCATTTGGAGCTGAACAGGCGCCATTAAATGGGACAACTGTCGTTCTATGGCGAAATGATATTGGCCAGCAATATAAAGTGCTTTTTCAACAAAAATCAAAAAGATTAAAAGACCCCATTCAGCCCAAAAATTGTCACGCTAGCGCCGAGAAGGCGCGCGATGCTTTCGCTTTTCGCTGTTGTGTGGAACGCGCGCGCGGGAAAGCAGATCAAGGTTATTGGTTCGGCGGTCGAGTGCTGCTGCTGCTGCTGCTGCTGCCCGTCGCTTTCTTTCGCCGGTTGCTGCTGCGCAATCCTGATTGTGAAAGGAAAAGCGGCAAAAAATGTGCGGCGCAGCACAAATATGCGAGGGTTGCAGGGTTGGTTGCCTAAAATGATGAGAAAGTGGAGGCTGAAGGTAAAATCCCAACTCGTTACAAGACAACTCGTTACGCCCAACTCGTTACGCTTAAGCTAAGCTTGCCTTGGCTTGGGCTAAAAAAGCCCACTTGGCTACTCGTTAGGCTTTGACATAAGCTAAGCTTAAGGTAAGCTAAGCTTGCCTTGGTTTAAGCTAAAAAAGTCCCCAGTTGGGTGGTGATGATGATGAATGATAATAGCTTAAGGTAAAAAGTTTTGGTTCGGTCAATCAAAAATATCTATGTTGGCTCCCCGTCTGCCATGACGTTTTGCTCGGAAGAGCAAATGTTTGGTGTGAGATTGTGGAGGTGGAGTTTAGATTTAAATAGAATGGGAAAGGGCTGAAGGCGCTTATACTTGTGATGTTATGATTATGACTGAAGGAAGGTAAAGTCGAAAACGAATGAAGAAGTAGGAGAAAGAAGAAATGAGGGCAATAAAGAAGAGAAGGATGCTAAAAGCGGACGCTGAGTAGATGATGAAATGAAAAGACACGAGATGAGAAGAATAAAAGAATGAGATGAGGACAGGGAAGAGTAAAAGTGCCGAGGATTGAAAAAAGATGATGAAACGAAAAAAGAAGATCAACTAAGAAGGAAGAGGAAGAGCGCGGGGCTGATTTCATCATTTTGGTGTGCAACTGCTGTGCTTGGGCGCGCCGCTGTGGCGAGGGATTGCGCCTGCATCGGTTGGCAGGATGGCCGGTTGGCTGGCTGGCTGGCTGACGGCTGAGTCGCCGTTGCCGCTCCAGCGGCGTCCAGGATGGCGCTGTGCGCGCCCAAAAAGTGAAAGTGGAACAGGAATTGGTTGGTTGGTTGGCGGCGGCGGCGGCGGCAGAATGGGCTGGATGGAGGGATGGGGGGATGCATGCATGGATGGATGCATTTTTGCATCCCCAGCAGCACTTGATTGGGGGGCACCAAATGTGATGGGGCGCAGTGAAAGTGAGCGCACATCGCAGCGGATTGGAGCTTGCAGGGATGTGCTGGATGCTCTGTGGTCTGTGGTCATCCTCTGCTGCCGTCCACGATCGCCTCTCATCAAAAAAAGCAAATTTGGGCAAGCAAAGTGGCTTGGGCTTAGGAATTTGACAGAAAAGAGGGGGGAAGCGATCAATTCTATTAATTCTAATGAAAATAATGGGAAAGAGTGAACACAAGAAGGGGGAATGGAATGTGAAATAAGTAGCCAGAAGAAAGGGGGCTTTGAGAGTAAGGGTAATAAGTACTTTAATAAGATGAAATGCGATGACGAGAAGCGGAAGAGATGCCAAAGGAACGGCGGAATGATGACATCGCTGTGTGAGGAGAAAGATGAAGAATGCAAGAATTAATAATATCATGTTTTATAAAAAAAATAGGCTGAACAAGTGGTTTGGGTCAGACGAAGACTTGACAAGCCATAATCAAGGCTTAAGCTATAAGTAAAACCCAAACAGAACCAATCAATTCCCTCCCAAATGCCATTTGTATTTTACCGATTAGAAGGGAAAATGGTGCCAAGAAAAAGAGGGAATAATGCCGATTTGAAGAAGCATAAAGGCATGAAAAACGTTTGCGTGCAAATGGACATTTTGTCCCAAAATTCAGAAATCAAACCAAAAATCAAAAGAACCCAACAAAAGTGAGTTTTGCGCGTCGCAAAAGTGAAAGTGGGGAGCGCGCCTTCCGCTTTCAGTTGAACAGCAGAATTCGCCGAATAAATTGTTGTGTGCTCGCACCGCTTTTATCGCGCTTTGCATCTGTCTGGGCGCATTTATTGCGTCGCTGCCCCGCATTGTTGCGTCCATTGGGCGCCAAAAGTGAGAGTGGGGGCACTGAGGCGAATCCGGAACGGCGCCGGAAGCAAACCAGCGAACGAATTTTGAACAAACTGCCCAACTTTGTACAAAATCAATGTTTGGGTGTACGGACAATCGGACAACTGGGCACCAGAATTCAGTACTTTTATTTTAAGCTAGGCTAGACTTAGGCTTGCATTGGCTTAGCACTAATTGTTGGTTTTTTGGAGAAATGGATCGCTTTGGTCACTGATCAGTGGCGACGGATCAATCCAGATTGGTGCGATCGCTGACATAAAAAGCTGTGAATTGAACCATGCATTCATCAGTTGTTGTCCCATAGCGTTTAATTGGTCTGATCCATCCGCTGATCGAATGAATCTTTCTCTGCATGAACTGATCAGATGGGTTTGGTCGGATCTGTTTGAGCCAAACGCTGATCTGGTTGGTCACGGCTGTTATGATTTTGACGTATAACGTCAAAATTGATATAAAAATCGAAAACATATCTTGAAAAGGATTCTTCCGATCTGAATTTCCAAACATACTGGCCAAGAGATATGTAACAGCAATTAATTTGTTTCCATTTTGGGGCTTCTAATTTTGGCTAATTCTCCAAGAAAGAATCCTTTTTTTAAATATTTATTGTCAATTTTATCTGCCCATAGAACTGCACTAGCGTTAATAAATCCAGGGCTGAATGATTTTTGGAAATGACGCGACCACTTGATCTCGATTTTGTTGATCCGAACTGATCAGTGGCGATCTAAATTAATCGATTGGTGCTCAAAAAAAGTTCGAAGAATTTTGAAAGTACTATTTTAAAATTATTTTAAATGCATGAAATGGCTGTGGGAGCGAACATTTTTTTGGGGCGTACGGAAAATGGGAGCAAAAAGCGTCGGAGAAAAAGTGAAAATGGCGCCCCGTGGTCGGTCGGTCGCGGCTCAGACCGATCCGCTTTGGGTGTCTGCTGTCTGGCGCAGCACTTTCAGTTCTTATGTGGGTCGCCCGCAGCGGTGGAGCGCCCAAAAATGAGACAGTGAAAAAAGTGCGCAAATCGACTCCAATTGTTGTAAAATAATTAAAATAAAAAAATAAAAAATTGGTTGTTGTAAAATAATTAAAATAAAAAAAATGATTATTTAAATTTTACTTAAAATTAAAAATTAGAATTTTAATTTTTAAACAAATTAAATGTACTCGGCAATTGCAAATTTTGCGCGCAAATTCGCGAGTTGCGCATTTTATTTTTGACAATTATTATTTGTTACTGTTTAGTAATAACAGTCAAAAATCAAAATGATCAAAACATTTATTCAATGCAAACTTTTCGACAAAATTTTGATACCAATTTGGGTGCGAATATTTAGAAAAAAATTATTTTATGAGATGAAATTTGATTTTAGCAAATACATAATTTTGTTCGGAACCGGAATGGGGAATGCCCATTGAGCGTCTGTTTCACTGTTTTTGAGTGCTTCGGCGCTCAGCGGACGCACAAATTGACCTCAGGAGGCGCACCCAAATGAGAGCGAAGAAAGGGAAAAGAATTAAAGAAACACAACAACGACCGGCAAAGGTCAATTGGAAAATTGCGCCGCCGCCCAAAATGGAATGGAGTTTAATTTGTATTTGAGACTCTGTTCTTGGAGAGAACAGCCACAGAAGGGGCGCCGTTTATTTGGATTTTGGGAACCAATAAAAATTCCTAAAATTTCACAAATTTAAAAATTAATCTTAAATTTCAATTTTTATAATTTTAATTTAAATATTGGGACTTCCTATATGGGGGCAAGACAGTGTTTTGATTGATGAAGAATGCAATTAAAACAATAAAATGTTTGGGGTGATTTTGTGATTGAGGTCATTTAAGCCTCT
The DNA here is from genome assembly GCA_013357305.1 of Radopholus similis. Lineage (NCBI taxonomy): Eukaryota > Metazoa > Nematoda > Chromadorea > Rhabditida > Pratylenchidae > Radopholus > Radopholus similis. The sequence continues at coordinate 11,621 of VAHH01000943.1, read as the reverse complement.
TTTGGGTCGTTTAAAGCTTTTCCATTTAAAAGTATTCATAATTTCAATACAAAAATCATTTTTTGAGAATTAAAAATTTTGAATTTGGCCATAAAAAATATTCAATATTTTGGGCCTCTTTTAGGCAATTTGGTCAGAAGGACCGTTCCATCGGTTATTTGGGGAGGGGCCAACGTCAACTCGTTCAATGGGTCAACTCGTCTCCAATGCGTTATGTTCAAGTTTTTAAGTTTTTCGGCACCCATTGAGATTTCACAAAGGTTGCCATTATGAAAAATAAATGAATGACAGAAACAATAGGATTCTCAGTGAAAATGAATTAGTATATGAGATAATATTTTTTCCCGCAAAATGTATTTTTTTTACCTCAACAATGAAAAATAACAAATAAGCAAATACTCGTTAGGCTTAGATATAAGCATAAGCTTAAGCTTAAATACATTTTGCGGTAAAAAAATATACATTTGCGGGAAAAAAATATATTTGCGGGAAGGCATTGAGTGAGTTGACTTTTAGAATAGTTGGCGTAACACGGACCTGCTCTTTCCAGTGCCGAACGTTCCAGTGCCAGGGTGTTTGAAGGGCTATAACTCAGCCAGATTTAATGCTAAAAAAGTGTGTGAGATATCATTTGAATGCTCAAAGTGCGCTATCCAAAGATATGTTCAGCTCTGGGGTTGGCCAAGATTTGGCCAAGTTAGGGCCAAATGTTTGTAAAAATCGGCCAATTTCCGATTTTTTTGGCCATAACTTGTTCAAAACTGGAAAAACCTGACACTGGAACGTGGGCACTGGAAGCTACCCACCGGGCGTGACACAGTGGGCGAGAAAAGTGTGGTCACTGACCAATGGATTGGGGACTTTTTCACCATCACCATATACATTGGGCGGACACCGAAAACAACAAATGGCCACTCCCATGTGGCGGCTGCTCTGGACAACAGAGAGAACAGAGACTGGCATTGGGCGGCCCCGGTTGGATGGATTGTTTGGGCGGCGGCGGCGGTGACCCCCCGTCTCTCTTCTCAGTGCTGAATGCTAATGACTGGCGCTGGCCCTCTCGCGGCCAACCGCTGCCTCTGCCTCTGCAGTGCTGGGGTCAAATGAGGCGAACTGCTGATGAATGAGATGATGAGTGGTGGGCCCTGGGCCGGGGCGGCCACACAAACAGCAAAACAAACAGCCGAGCCAACAGAACCAGAGGAGGCCACAGCCCCAAATGTGGCGCCTTGTGTTGGGGCCACCAAGCGCCCCATGAGGACGGACATTTAAGGACACGACATTTTGAGGAGAAATTAAATGAATTTAAATTTTATTTCCAGTTTTTAATAGAGTAAAATGTAGCCAAAAACGTTTGGATTTTGCCCTCCTCCGTGCAGAATTTTGGATTGGATGGGAAGAAGTGAATGGACAGGAAGGATTATGAGAGAGGTGGGGGAAGGGAAAACAAAAAGAAAGAAAAGGGAAAATTTGAAAATTGCACAATGTTTAATTTCTTAATTTGCCTCCCGATTTTTTAAGGACTATATTTTTCCGTTAATAAATTTTGGTGTTCCTTCATCAAAAAAAACAAAGAGCCGCAATGATAGTTACCTACTTTTTTTTCCATAAATGTTTTATGGGGTGCAAATCATATTCCATTCTGCAACCCATAAAATAATTTTAGACCCAAGATCTTTTGGTCTGGCCTAGAGATGAAAAATTGCATTTTTTGCGAAGGTAAAAACAAAAAAAGAAATTAATTAAAAAAATATTGTAGAAAGAGCGGAAATGCCTGGCGCCCAGAATGACATCAAACATTGGCTAATTTGGTACTTAGGAAGTTTGGTACCCTAAAATCAAAACACATAACTTTGTTAGGCTATTCGTTAGCTTTAATTTGATATCAAGTACTTGATATCTCATCAAGTTTTCAGACAGTGACAGTTCTACTGTTTTCTAGAAAACTCCGCCAAACGTCTCATAGCCCAAACACCGAACACCTTGTACCGATTTCTTCTTGCGCACATCGTCGGCCATGGTTTTGGCGCTCTCTCCAATTATAAGTAATTGGGTGGCCACAACTTGTGCCCAAATGCCTGCGTTCAAAGTGCCAATTTGATTTGGCTCATTGCGTTGCGCAATTGCTACCAAAGCCCCAGTCACAAGGTTCGCTCGCTCGCGCTCAACTGTGTTTTTGCGCGCATATTTAATTTGAATGAAATTTATTGGCTCCCGAACCGCCCCAGAAGGATTGGGTACGGCCGTTATTTAATTTGCCCCCAAAAGGGCTCCCGGAAATTTCGTCAGTGAAGTAATTTAAAAAAAAACGGAGTAAAACTAGCTAAAAATGTACCAATATTGAAAGGGAAAGCAAATAGATGGAGCCTATAGGGGGCCGTAAAGTCAGTGAATTGAAGAGAGGGTTACTGGCACTGTCTTAATCTGTTCCTGACCAAATTTCCGGACCCGCCCCAAAAGTACATTAATCTTTCCTCAAATGCCATGCCTGCCATCTTAAGCACCACTTTACTCGACAAGTCAATCTTGTTATCAATTGACATGTCACAACTTTCTTCTGATTTTTTTCCCACATTTTTCTTTTCATTTTTGGCTTAGTGTGTGTGGATGTGGAGGCAGATTAATTTACTTTTGGGGGCAAATTAATATTTTGTCATTGGGCACGCGCTCGAGAGTTGAGTCTTGAGAGCAGCTGCTGTCGTCAAATTTGATTCGTTTAATTAACAATTCAATTCAATTGTTTCCGCGACAACCGAGAACAACGCTCTCGCGCAGTCCGTCACCAAATCACATTGGCTGTGGCTGTGCTGCCGCGCTTAAAACGGCAAATGGACTCGATAGAGGACCAACAGTGGAGCACTTTCTGAGTTCTGAATGGGTAAAAGAAACTCCTTTTCCGCGTTCTCGATGCAAGGAGGCGCATTCGCGCATTTGAAAGTCGCCAAAATGTGATGCTTCCGTGTTTCCGATTTCGGGGGAATCCGAATTTTTGCCTTACATCACTTGATCATTTGCTTGATTAACACTGATCAACGCTGATCAGACACCGCTTATATCACACATCCCTGACGACCTTCCATGCTTTGTTCAGTTCGATTGATCCGATCATTTGATCAAAGCAACAGATCAGTACTGATCAGAATTCAGAACCAATCTGAAAATAGTAGTGGCCTCATTCACTGGATTCACAGTCCATATTCATTGTGTGTTGCGTCAGTTGAGCGCCACAAAATGCCAACATCGGCCGGCTTGGATTTGACGAATGGCGACGAAGTGTACGCATCAATTATGAGCTCGTCGCGCTGGTATACGTCTATTCTTGTGGCGAATTGCGCCCTTTGCGCGGCGCTGTTCCCGCTGGTGGTGTTCCTGGTGGTGCGGAAGTCGGCGCCCGAGATGAGCGCCTGCGTTCGCACTCTGGTCAGTAAACAAGTAAACATCCCACAGAGATGATCAGTGATCAACATTGATCAGTAATCTCCAAATGTGATCGTTTTATCCCAAAATGGTCAAAATGTCAACAATAGATTTTTGATCAATTTTCATGATCATTTAGCCAGTCCAGATCACTACGATGATCAGAATTTCAAAATAGGGCTGAGCGGGACTCTGGTCGGGATCTGGAGGGATGATTATTCCGGATTTTCAGTCCCAATCTCGATTCATCAATCCCGAATAACAGTCGGGATCGGGAACCCCTGTTCGATTCCAAATCGAGATTGCTATGCACTATGCAGTAACACACTTGATAAAACGGCATTTCTGGAGAAATTGGAATGGTTGAGTCGAATTTGAAAATTTAGTAAGACCAAATGCCAATTTGACACTTATTTCTTATCAGTTGTTGAACTCAAATTGCACCTGCATGGCTGCGGCACTGGTCCAGACAGTGTGGATACCCGTCCCTCTGCATCCAGTGTTCGGTTAGATTTGCATTTTTTGAAATTTTTAATCACTTTCCGATTTGCATCATTTAGGCGGAATCTCTCTGGGCGTGTTTTCCGGCTGTCATCTCGGCGTCCAAGTGGTCGTGTTCGGCGTCTGGATTGCACTGTTGGCGAACACGCCGACCAACTACTTGTTCGCGTTCGCCCACTACTACGCGCTGATGAAGCCGAATTGGCGCACCGGTTCTGTCTTGTTCGGCAAAGTGACGTCACCACATTTCTGCACTCTCTACGCACTCTTCTGGGTTCTGGTCAGTTGATCCGCTAGCAGCTAATCCAAATTAATAGATCAATTTAGTGATTTAAATTTTAAAGAATAATTTTAACCTAATCAGTTGATTCAGATCAATACTTTTGATCTGATGATGATATAATAGATAGTTTTGAATTTTGATCCGATCAGTTGATCTAACTATCAATCCTTTTGATCTGATGATGATGCTACAATAGATAGTTTTGAATTTTGATATCCGATCAATTGATCTAGCTATGTCTGATCAATTGCGCTTAATCAATTGCTCTAAGGCTTTAACCTGCTCAATTGGAACAAATCGTTCGAATTACTCTGATCCAATGATTCCTATTATTGCTTTGATCAGTTAATCGAATTGATCACTTTGATCCTGAACTCTGAATCGATCGTTCATTTGAAATGATGAATGATGATATATATTGATTAATTTGATTGACCTTGGGCCGGATCAGTTGATCTAAAGTGACACCAATAGCAAACAATGTTTCCACACATTATCAGGCAGCAGTTTCTCTCTTCCAGATTGTCTTTCTGGTCTGCGGGATTCTGTCGGTGGTGGCGTCTCCCAGTGAGCTGTACCAAAAGGTGATGAGCACTCCGCCGGGCCACTTCTACCGCGTGCTCTACGCCAACCAGGTAGCACCCATTTTTATCATTTTCCTTGTCAAAATCAAAAGATTAATTTAGGGCCAATTTGGGAAAAGAAAAATGATAAAAATATATTAGTAAGGAAGAGTGATAAAATTCAAAATTGTCAAAATGAATATCACCTCTCAACCAATCACAGCACTCGTTGATGGACATGGACAACATTGCCGGGGATGGCCTCCACGTGGTGTGGCTGGCAGCACTCGGTTGCGTGGTTCTGTTCGAGATTGGCGCCATTTTCGGCATGAATGTGGGCATTGTGCTCGAAATTCACAGGTGGGCCTGCACTTTATCTTCTATTCTAAAGCGGGGCTATAAGTCGTCTAGATTTTAAGATCGTTATTCTAAAAGCCGGCAGATATAACATATAATTTTAAATAACCCTTTAAAGATCTAACAGCACCATTTTTTGGCGTTAATGATTCCATTTTAATTAATTTAAGTCTTCTTTTAGAATTTTTAAACAACTTTTGTTGTTATTATTATTAACTTTTAGATTTTTAAACAATTTTTATTGATATTATTAGTTATTACCTTATTACTATTTTATTCGTTTTAAAATTTCTCAATTTTGTTCTCCCTCAGAACCAAGGACATTGTGCAGTCGAACACGCACAATATGCAGGCAAGTTGATGCATCTGGGATCTTCTGTCCATTATTTAATTTTGAAAATGGAATTTTTTAACAAATTTAATTTTGTGTTATCTGGGATCGTCCTCACTTCTTTTGGCTCTAGCCTTTTTCCAATCAATTTAACCAAAAATTCCAGTCAATTATTTGATGAGTAGAAGTTCAATTGGAGGGAATTTTAAATTGTTTCTCCATCAAATTTGTTCCCTAGAATTAAAAGTTGGCCCCTTCCCCCAGGTGACTGCGTATGTGCGCCTGTTCCTGGTGAAGAGTATGTTGCTGGCCGTGTTCTTCTTCTTGCCCCTGTTCGTCATTGGACTCGCCTACATTGGCACTTTCAGCCAGTTGGAGCCACAGCTGTTCAGCTACCTCTTCTTTGCGTTTCACTCGCTCGTCGTCATGGTAAAATTGGCTACGAATGAAGCTAGAAGAGTGATCCCAAAAGTGATCGGCAAGAGCTATGAAAACTCTACAAAATTGTATTTGGGTTAGAATTGATTGGTTCAGTTTGGGCCGAGTTATGTGGCCAAAAAAAACTCCAAAAATCCATGTTTTTGTTCAAACATTTGGCCATAGTTTGGTCGATTAGCTTATCTGGCAATTGAAATTAAATCTTTGGATAAGCACACTTTGAATTTTCCAATTGTATTTTATTCAAATTTTTATCCCAATCCTTAATCGAATTATGATTTATCGAAGGCTGCCACCCCTTCTATCTATCATTTGTCGCCTGCCAATGCAATGAGGATTTTCGCCCTCCTTAAAAGAACCCTCTCTCTCTCATGAGTCCATGATCCATTTGAGAATGTCGATCAATATGATTGTTTGCTCCAAACGTCCAAACATACAAAAACTAAGGACCACTGGACACATGTTGACCTCCGTTAAACAATCGATCACATCAAAAAGTGTTTAATAAAATCGACACGACTTAAATCTTAAATGCTAATGCTCCGATCCAACTCGATTCATGTGATCAGCACCAATCAAAAATTGATGTTGTTGATCACTCCCAACGTATCGAAAACTGATCAAATCCAAATTTTGTCTGTTTCAGCTGCAGACCATTCTGTTGGTGCGTTCCTACCGCGAGTGGACCTTCGCAGCACTCAAATGGCTGTGCATGCGCATCTTGTGCCGCCCACAACCCGTGACCGGCGAGCTTTGTGGCGCTGCTGCAACCGCTTCGGTGCATCCAATGCACCAACGACAGCCCCAACAAGGAAGAGTCAACTGAGCGCCGTACCCCCCAACGCATCACAACCCAATGTCACCCAAAGATCCAACTATAATCACAATTGCTATTTGGGCCGAAAGTTTGACATGTCATAATTATTTAATTTGTAGAGGGATTGGGGATGAGTAGTGAGACGTGAGAATGATTTGGGTTGGTGTGAGTTGGGCACAAATAGCAATCGTGATGATGTAAGGAAGTGCCACACAAACACACACTATCCCGCTCAAGTAGTTGGGATGACAGGTTGTGATGAGTTGGAAGGAGCGAATTGAGCGGGCGATTGTGACAATAGTGAAATGATCAATTGAGCATTCTTCAATCCCAAAGTGATAAAATGTTTGCAGTGATCAGAGACTCTGAAATTGCTCTGAGTGATCCATTCTTGATCTCTGATACGTGATACTGATAAACCTTGAGAAAATCGTGATTTATAAATATTTGTGTGGGAGAAAAGAGCCATTTAGGTATGTGCCCTGATGCTGAACGACAATTAGGTAGACTAGGGTTTGAGTTGTACCAATGCACTTGTCCTTCACTTCTCTGCCATTCTTTTGCTTAGTTCGCTTTGTTTTCGTCACTGTCCCATGTGCCCTGCAGCGATGGCGATTGATTGATCTGATCCGCTCTGACGGCTTCAGCCATTTTTTGTGGCGCTCCGAGTGGAAAAGTGAAAATGTGTGTGGCTGACCCAGATGCGCGCGGGTGGCGCAATGCCACACCGGTCGCATTAATCCGCAATCAGTGTTCAACCGCTGCAGCGGTGGTTTTATCTGCAAGACCCAAATGATTTAGGACCTCAAATGGCAAATGCCTATTACTACTATTGTAGATCGAAAATATTTTTTGGGGCATAAATTTTTTATTTGAAAATTTCTGAAACATTTTTTTTAAATTTTTTGCCCACCCGTTTTGCCTTTTCTGCTCAGATTGTTCTATACATTTTGCAGTTCTACATATTCAGATGGGCTTCGGTCAGCGAACACTTTCATCGTTGGCGCCCCTCGTGCTTGTGTTCGTCCATATATTCGAGCCCACCATTGGCTGCATGAACACGCCTGTTGTGTGAGTACCAGTGTTTCCAATGACCGGGTTTTGCCCAAATGACCTGACCATGACCTGACCGGGAACCCCGGTCATTTTAATATGACCTGACCTGACCTGACCGACCCTTTCGGTCAGGTCAGGTCAGGTCAGGTCATCCGGTCAGTGACCGAAAGTGACCGCTAAAATGACCGGGCAGATTTTTAACAGCAATTGGATTTTTGATCATATTCAATCATTGTTCATTCCAAAAGGGAATTGTTAAGGTAAAGGAACAATTGTTCGTTCAATAGCTTTTGCTTTGTGTTGCTACGATGTTTTGAAGTTGCAAAAGCAGCCTGCGAAAATATTCTTTCGACGGGAGCTGAAGAACAAGGCACTGCGAATATTTCGAATGCTAATGCCCTGCTCTTTTGCGAGTTGTAGAGGTAGTTGCGGACTGTTCATGTTCCTCCTCAACTCATCCGCATCTAGTTCTAATTGTTCCACCATGATACCGGGGGGATTTGCTGTTGTAATCGGAGTTATTGAAATTTCTTTTTCCATTTTTAACTGAAATCAATTGTTATTTTAGTATAATATGATCTCATATCTTAACAAGAAAAAAAGAATCATCAAATTAAATGAAAAGGGGGAACTTTACTACTTTACGCAGAAAAATTTGTTGTCCGGTCAGTGACCGCGGTCATGACTATTTTGATTTTCGGTCACTGACCAGTGACCTGACCAGTAAACTCGGTCAATGACCAGTGACCTGACCAATATCCCCGGTCAGTTCAGGTCAGGTCAGGTCATGGTCAGGTCAGGTCAGGTCATTTTCGGTCATGACCGCGCCGGTCATTGGAAACACTGGTGAGTACTGAGTAGGCTCAGATAAAGTGGGCCAATCCGAGGACCAGGAGCCTCAGACCCAAATGTCAGAATTCTTTTTGCATATTATTCAATTAAATAAACAAAGCTGTTAAGAATTTAAAAAATTGCTGTTTTTTCGACTAATTATGTGAATTTTTGAGCTTTTAATGAATCACGAAGAAAGTAAAGTAAATGTTTTTGTCTATGTTTGCCAATTAATTAGAACCGAGTCGGCCACAATTGTGCAGCGAGTGGTGGAGAGAGTGCCAGTGGTGGAGACAATCACCAAGACCGTGATTGTCACACAGCAGCCGCAAACAATAATCGTGACGTGAGGCTGCAAAATTTTTAATTTACTAAAAGACATGCAATTAAAAACAAAAAAGAATCAATTTTAATTTTTTAAAAGGCGAATATTTATTTTAGGCACTAAATTTGATTATTTTAGGCACTAAAAATAATTTTTTAGGTAATAGATTAGATCCTTTTAGGCAATACACTGACTTGACGGCCCCACTGGCTCCAGCCTCTGCTTTCCCGTTTCCCTTCAACAGAAATGTAGTGCCTAAAATAATTATTTTTAGTGCCTAAAATAATTGAGGGCCTTTTTAAAATATTTTTTTTAATTATGCGGTTTTTATTTTTATTAATTTGCATGTGGCGCTTCATTTTGAAGGCAAACTCTGCCTCCGACAACCCCAGCACCGACTACAACACCCACAACGACGAGTACAACCACCACGACTACCACGACTACCGCTCCAGGTACAGTGGGAACCCTGAGAAGACGTGGATAAGAAATGGCTTTGGCCCTCATATCCGGCGGGTACGGGTAGAGGACAAACTATCTACCAAACCTAAATGAACAAATTCTGACCATTTTTGACAAAGTTAAGTGTATTACTGTTGTTATCTCCCCCTCCCGATCCTGTGGCATGCTTGGCTTTATGCGATACGTTTAAATTGGGTAGATAATTGTCCACCTGAATTGGGTAGATAATTTGTCAGTAGATAGTTTGTCTTATTCCCAGCGGGTACATTTGGATTCTGACTCTGACTCTGACCGCCATTCCACTACAAATTCCAACCCCCGGCTGTTTTGAATCAAAGTTGTGGGTTTAAAATGGATTACAGTTCTTCAATCCAGGCCCAAAGCTTACAACTAATAAGTCAGTTTAGAAAAGCTAAATTAAGGGCAATTCTATTTCTCGATTAGGTTGACTGTTTTGACTCAAAGTTGTGGGCTTAAAATGGATTACAATTCGGATCAGTGATCTGATGATCACCCACCCAGATCAATGCTAATCCAGATCAGCCAAATATGGTCAGTCAAAATGGAGTTAAACGAATGAGATCAGTCCAAACAAAATTAGATCTCCAAATCTATTCTAATCAGTAATGCATGTCAATGCCAAATTGACTTGAGATGAGTGGCTTGATGAGCCCAATCAATTATTGATTGGGTCTGCCAAATCGGATTTTGGTTCATCAAGGCTGTCAAATCTCAAATGGACCGAATCAGACAAATAGATCATTGATTGAGAAGATCATTCAAAATTCAAATCCAGTCTGATTTCTGATCGCCTGAATTTGGGTCAAATAAGATCTTGGGTCCAGTCAAATCTCTTTCTGCTGTGTTCAGGCCTGCTACCCAAGTCAGGGCAGCAATCAACAGGTCAACGACATTGCGAACACGGACGTGCAGTGCACCAACAGCGACTACACAATGTTCTGCGCGTGTCCCTCCAACGGGCAACCATGCTACACTTTTACACAGGACACCGGGCCGGTCAGAGGGAAATGCAAAAAAAATTTTAAATTTTTGACTCTCTACAGGTCACCGATGTCCAACTGTATTCATACTGTGACTCGGCAACATGTGAGTTTTTTTATTGAAAATAATATTGAGGAGCCCTTGTAGCTGGTAAATTCAACTAGAAGTCAAAGTGACATTCTGAGAGGTCAAATAAAAAAAAATACGCCAAGTCAATTATCAAAAAATCTGAGATGTCATCAAGACTAATTGATCCGCGCGATCAATCAGATCATGTAAAATGGGTTTTGACGATCTGACTAAGAGAATAAATATATAGTTCAAACTGGATCTAGTCTAGATTAGGAAGGTTAAAAGATCACCAATTAATCACTCGATCGTTTAGTAAAAAAATAATTGGTCAAATCAGATCGGAAATCAGGCCGCTGATCGGAATAGATCAATCAATGATTTGATCGGAAAAGATCATCAGTCAATATGATCGGAATAGATTAGGTAATCAGTAAAAAATTGAGCCGTTACAAGTAAAATTATATTATTTATAGCATTTCAGACATTCAGACATTCAGACATCCAATTTTCAGCCTGTAACACGTACTTGGTGTTCTTTGACAACTCGAACACGGACACCATCTCGAACTCTAATCTAGATTAGGAAGGCGGTTAAAAATAAGATCACAAGATCACCAATTGATCACTCGATCGTTTAATAAATAAATAATTGATCAGATCAGCTCGGAAATCAGGCTCAAGAACAGATCAATCAGTCAGAACAAATTGAATCGTTAAAAGTTAAATTGTATTATTATCTAGAGCATCAGACATCCAATTTTCAGCCTGTAACACGTACTTGGTGTTCTTTGCCAACTCCAACACTGATACCATCTCGAACGGTTAGCACTTAGAGTTAGTCATCTCTTGCTTCTCAGACTTTACGTTTATTTAGGCGTGGACACCGTCACTTTCATTGGCCAAACGGATGGCGCCGGTAGCATTGTGCCGTTCAGGTGCGAAAATGGAAATAATATTAGCTACCGTATTTCCTTTAATTGAAGCCCCGGGGCTTCTATTTTTCAACCCCTTTCCAAAGGGGGCTTCAAATAGAGGGGGGGGGGGCTTGTACATTTCAACCTACCTATTTGAGGCGATTTTACTTCGAATTGTCATGTTTCCACCATTCAATTCGGCGATTTTTTCCGCGCATTTCTTCGTGTTTTTTAGCTTTTTACCACAATTCG
>VAHH01000942.1:0-17347 GCA_013357305.1 Radopholus similis | reverse complement strand
TATTATAGAGTGTTTCCAAATTTTAGGTGCTTGGCCTGTATCTAGAGAAATTCTAAAAAATTCAGTAATAAAGGGCGCAATAGAGCAATAAGCAATAACACAATAAGTCAATCCAATTGCAATACTTGTTTCCAAATTCCAATCAATCAAACATTTATTTGTGCCTAATCGCAACGGTACAGCGCTGTTAAAATTAAAACTAAACTTTCTAGAATTCTTTAAAAATTAGATTTTAATTTTGCACGATGTTAAGCATTTAATAATTTTCAACACATATCAAATATCATATATTCCCATTTTTATTTTTTAAAACAATTTCCTCAATTTAGATTTAAACTCAATTTCCAATCGAAGCATGCGTGTGTTATCAAGCCATTGTCGCTGAAAATGGACGCACGCGACCGACTCTTCCAGCCGGGCAAGACATCGGCCGCCCAAGCGCTGTGCCCTCGCCTGGTGGACTGTAAGTGAAAACGAACGCATGTAAAAATGGAACATAACAAATGGGGATCAAATTGATCAGTCCCGGTGCCAATAAATTCAGAGAGGGACCCACCTACTTTTTACATGTCGTTAGGTTATGGCGGCCAAAAACTCCAAAAATCCCCTATTTTCGAACATTAAGAGTTTAAGAGAATCACATTTTTTAGCATAAGCCGTGACCAAGTAAGGTTTCTCAAAAACTCCCGGTCACCCAAATGCTGACTCCAAACGACTTGGCCCGATTTGGAAATTGGAATGGCACAAATATCAAAAATAGGGCCCCAAAAAATATGGAAATGTTGAATGATTGTTCTCGCTCGGTTCAGACATCGCGATTGTGGGCCGGCGTCCCAATGCGGCGGTGCGCCGTCGACGTGCGCCGAACAGCGGCGGCCAGAATGGCGCCGGTGCAACTGCAGGTCCCACTGCTGGCCCGGGCGGCGCAGTCAGTCATCCAGAGCTGCTCAGAAGGTTTTTAGAGTGAATTTTTGTGAAAAAATTGATTTTTAAGTAAATCTCTTTTGGGTTTAGTATAACGTACTATAACCCAAACAAAATAAGGTGGATAGACACAGACATTCAAAATATGAATATGCATGATGCCAATGGGCTCATTTGTCATCTCCATTTCCCATTGTTACAAGCTACCTAGGTACACGTTGGTGTACGAAACGTCTGACTTTTATTATAGGTACGAAATGTCTGGGTTAAATTTTTTTTGTAATAATAATATTAGGCTTAAAATAAGTTTAAGCTTATAAGGTTACTTGGCTAAAAATTAGACTAGGACTTAGGCTTAAACGGGAAGAGGCGTAGTAATGAATTACTAGACTAGTATATTACTTATACATACGGAGACGTTTCGTACGCTCGTCTACCTACAACCAATTATGGTGAGGAAGATTCCTCAGAAATTGGCTAGTTTTTCCAAACATTTGGTCCTATGACTTGGCTAATTCTTGGCAAACTCTAGATTTGAACGGATCATTGGATAGGGCACACTTTTAGCTTTCCAACGATATCTCATTCACTTCTATTCGACCAATTTTGAAAAACATGACTTTATAATAATAAAATATTAAATATTTCAAAGAATCAGATGTGTACTAATATTTTCGTTTTGCCTGCCCCCTCTTCAGATACCCCAGTGAAAACCATCGCGACTTCGAGTTGCCCAAGGACGTGGCTTACTTTTGCCAGCCAGAAGGCTGCATTTCCTTCTCTGGCTCCGCGTATCGCCAGCTAAAGCGAAGGTTTAAAATTTAAATCAACTAATTTAAAGAATAATCAATTTAAAATTATTGATCATTGAATTTTATCGATTTTTTTTTCAAAAACTAAATTTATTGATTTTTCTATCGATTTTTAAACCAATTTTTGTTTGCTCCAGACACGCTTTTCGGGACGCCAGTGCATTTGTGTTCACGCTGACGGATAAGGACTCGGCCAAAGTGCGTTTCGGCGTCACGCTGAATTTCTTCCAGAACAGCGGTAACCCGAATTTTTAATTTTAAATGGGTGTATTCGGTAACCAGAATTTTTAATTTTAAATGGGTATTCATTATTCTAATTTTAATATTAGCTTAACTTAAGCATAGTGCTTGATTATGCTTAGAGCCTATTTACTTTGCTTAAGCTCTTAAAGCTTACTTAGCTAAAGCCTAAGCCTAACTCTAACGGGCAGTCAATATACGCTTTTCATGTCGGGGTAGAACAAAATAAGAATGGCCGGTCCCGATAGAACTCAAATCAGTTGTTTTAGGCAAAAATGTAGTTGTGAAGCTGTTGAAAACATTTTCATTGGACAAATTGATTAATTTTAATTAAATGTTTTATTATTAAAATGTTCACATTTTTAAGGTGCGATTGTGGAGCGACGCCAATTGGTGCCGAATGGCACCGCGGCGAATAGCAGTGATTCGCGGCCCTCCTCTTCGCATTCCCATTCCGCGTCCGCTTCACTCGTCTCGCTCTGTCTGGTGGGCGAACCAATAAATAAACATTAAAATCAAAAAATTCAAACATTTATTTTTTTCCACTAGAACTTGAAATTAATCGTATCATCATTTTATTTTGATTGGCGCTTAAAAATTGAAAGAACTAAATTTTTTTAAGCTTACCTATATCTTACCTATAAGAGTGAAATTTGAATTTTTGAGATTTTTGAAAGTTGTGAAAGTTGAAAAACTAAATGTTTAATTTTTGTCTCGAAAAACATTAAAAAATTGATTTCCCTTAAAATTTACATTTTAAGCCCCGTCCGATTTAGATGAGCCACCACCCGTTTTTGTCGTCGTTCCGTGACCTGCTGCTGCTGTTCCGGCAGCTGGTCGACTGCTGCAACCATCGGGCCAACCAGGAGGAGCATTTGCCCCGCGACGCTGTCTGGACTGCGCTCACCGGCCACTGGCCCGCTGGGATGAGCGTTCCGACTCCGGTGAGTGGTGTTTGATCGGATTTGGGACTGGCCCCATCCAACTAGATTGATGCCTTTGCTGATTCAGATCACTCGATCTGATCCGGCTGTATCTGTTTTAATCGAGATCTAATCACTCAATCCGATCTGATTCGGTTTGATCTGTTTTTTGTTCTGATCAAAATTAATTGACTTTTATCCTTACTTTGATCTGGTCACAAATGATTAGCCAGGCCCATTGGTTGCTCTAGTCACTTGATCATCTGATCCGACTTGAATCTTCAGATCTGAACTGATTCGATCTGTTTTATTCCTACTTGGTCCAATTCACCAGTTTTGGAGCTTGTCCGATCACTTGGGTCGCGCAAAAACGTGGGTCTTGCCGGAGGATCAGTTCTAGCCTTTAGGAAACCTTTGCTCCTAATCTCACATCAAATTAAAGAATCAATCACTGATAGGGCGTTCCCTTGAGATTTAAAATTTGATATCTTGGCGCATTGTTTTACATAAGTGGGCGGGGGGGGGGTGGGCATGGACACTTAGACTTTTGTGTCAAATGGATCCCGGAAAATTGGGCACCAATTTGTTATTTCAGTAAGCGTAGCTAACTTGAATAGCTATGATATGTCAGATTTTTAGCCTAAGCCTAACCTATGCAAGCCTAGACCTAAGCCTATTTCTAGGCCCAAAGTGTAGCCAATCGTTGAAATTTTAGCTTAAGTCTATTTATTATTTGACGCTCAATTGTCCACGAATTTCCAGGTCATGCAAGAGCTACGCCAGCTGGAGACGTGGCTCTTCTCGTTGCTTAGCTCACCGGTCCCGGTGCCCGGCAAAACCAAACTGCTGTTGGAGGTCAATTCTTTGATCAAATTGCATCAAATAAATTTCCCCATTTGCAGGTTCTGCCCGCCGACTTGATGCCAGCCGCGATGGAATTTGCGCTGCCGGATCACACGCGGCTGTCACTCGTCGATTTCCCGCTCCATTTGCCGCTGGAGCTGCTCGGCGTGGACACAGTGCTCCAACTGCTGGCCGCCATCATGCTCGAGTACAAGGCAAGCGCCACAATGGGCATATAAAGCGCAAATTGATTGAGCCTGATTTGAGCCAACATTTTTGAGATTTGATTTTTTTGGGCGGAAAAAAGAATCAGTCCTCGGCTACAAATTTTTTTTTAATTTTAGAAAAGAGAGGCTAACATGATTTTGTGAAAAATTATAGCTCATTGACTTCTATTGATGAGTTGAGTCGAAAAGGCTTAAAAGTAGTTCTATGCCCAGAGTGTAGGCCAAGTTTATCGGGAGTACATTAATTTACCCAAAAAAAGCTGAATTTACCCAAAAAACCTTGTATGATGAAAAATACAGTGGGGCCCGCAAGTCATAAAAATCCGTTTTGGGTAAATTCAGCTTTTTTTTGGGTAAATTAATATTATCACCAAGTTTATCTAAGAAAATGTTAAATTATTAGTTAGCTTTAATGATCAATCGCCCGACGCCCCAGTCGGGACTGGGATCTTGGGATCGTTTCAAATCGGGATTGCCATACATTTGGATGATGCCAATTTTGGCATTCATCATTCTAGCCCTTCCTATCGAGATCCAGTTCGAATATAGATTTTTCAAATCCCGAACATCAGCCCAAATACCCCTGATCGCGCTCAAGCCTACTCTAAAAGTCCGATTTGTGGGGCCCCCAATTTTTAAATGGTTCCCCATTTTCGGTGATCCTGCAATCGCGCAACTTCAACGCGGTCAGTGTGTGCGTGTTGGCGCTGGTGGCACTGCTCTATCCGCTGGAGTACATGTTCCCGGTGATCCCGCTGCTGCCCGTGTTCATGCCATCCGCCGAGCAGCTCCTGCTCGCCCCGACACCATACAGTGGGAAAACAATGAATAATGAAATATGCGAATATAACGCCAACCACTTTGAATACCGAGTCAAAACGGCGTGTAAGCTTAAAGCCTAGGCAAGCTTAGCTTGGCCTAAAGCTTTACGCTTAAGAGGTCGATCAGGCCTTTGAACAAAGATATGAATCATAATCAAGCTTAGATTGGCTTAAAGTTTACACTTAAGAGGCAGATCTGACCATTTTTGAACAAAGTTATAATCCTAGTCAACTTAGCTTGACTTAAAGCTTTACATTTAAGAGGCAAATCTGACCATTTTTCAACAAGGTTATGAATCACATCATGCCTCGATAGCCCCTAACCCCCGACACACCAGATATATGATTCATTTGACACGTCATAAAGTCATAATCATAAAAATGCCCAAAATGATCAGCTCGGCCTTTCAAGGTTATTGGCGATGTGTTATTACATAATTAATTAATAATTACCTAGAGGAGTTTTCTCTTTTCTATTCCAAACTAGACGAGGAACTGAATTCAAATGTTTTAATTTTAAAAGCCCGTTTTTGCGCCCATATTTTTCATTTTTCAGTAATCGGCGTGCCTGCCTCCTTCTTCGCGTGCAAGGGTATTCAAGTGCCGTCCGACGTGCTGCTGGTTGATTTGGACACCAACGAGTTAACATTGCCCAGCGACCCGACCATCCAAATTCCGCAATTCCCGCAGCCGGACGCCAACATTTTGAAGGCAAAAATTTGTTCAAAAATAAATTTATAAAATATAAAATATATAAAAATAATCGAATGAATGCGATTAAGTAGAACAGGACAATGATCAAAAGTTAGATCGAGTAGATTGAATGGATCAGATCAGTGATCAAATATCAATCAATTCGTGAGATCAACATTATTGAGATGACTGAATTGAAATGCAATCGATTACAATTAGATCACAGTTGCATTGAGTTGCCTCGGTGTTTATTATGCTGATCTAAATCATTGTCTTCTTCAGTTTTTTACATCCTCTTCCTTTTCCATTTTTGTTCATTCCCTATTGATAAATGATAATCAATAATAATTAGGAAATATTAAAATTTCTTGACCAATATCTTCGGAGAAATATTTGTTTATTTTTAAGGAGGAATTTTTGCACGCCCTCGGTCGTCAGCGAGAGCAGCACAACGAAAACAGCGATGGCCAAATTGCAACGGACGCCGACCAAATTGACGTGGCCGCACGCGTCGCAATGGTTTTTGGGAGAAATTGGAATTTTTGCTAATTTTTTCGATTGCCTAGATTCACTTCTACAACGGGCCCAACGTGTTCGCCAACTTCAGCGAGGTTCAATTTTTATTTTAGACTTCTATCGACAGATTTGAAAAAGTTAGGGCCGAAACTATCCGATGTTCAGAGGTATCTTTTGATCGGCTAAGGCCACAATCAAAACTTTTTCAATTATTAAGCTAGACACCTTAATTTGGAGATCTTTGGTAAAAAAATTAGACGTCCATCAGTTTTGAAAAAGTTGAGCCAAAAACAATCCGGAGGTCAATAGGTATCTTTCAAAAGGCCTCCAAAGAGCCAAAATCAAAACTTTTTTCAAAACTGAAGATTAAGAGCCAAAATTTGGATTAAAGGAGGAGCGTGACCAAAGAGTCCTATGGCAAAAATATTAGACTTCTAGCTTCAGCCTTGAAAAAGTTATGGCCAAAGTTCTCCGGAGGCCAAAAGCATCCCTAAGGCCAACCCAATCAAAACTTTTAAATTTTTAATCAAATGCCAATTAAATGTCTTGTCAAAATAAAAATGAATATTAAAAATAATTAGCGTTTTGCAGCACACTCGCACCATTCGGCTGTACCCACGCCCGGTGGTCGCTCTGCAAACGGAGTCCTTCCTGCGCAGCAGACCCCACCAAAGCGAGTTCATCACCGAGCTGTGCCGCACACAGGCAGTCGAGTGAGCCGAATCAAATCTTACTCAACTTCTCTCCTCCTCATCCATCATAATTGTCTTCTCTCATCTCTTTGTGTTCCATCCCTATTTCTTCTATACAATTATTCTTCCTCTCTTCATCATAATCTCGGACAATACCGGAGATTCTGCAAGCCTTTATTGATTTTATTTGCGCCGAAAACAACGTGAAATTAAAGTTAAGGGCTCGAAGGGCCTGTGTCGATTGCAACCAGAATCAGGCCGATCTGAACAAATTGGGCAAAACTTCTTCCACTTCATTTTACTTCCGATCCGCCACTTCTCTTCTGCTTCTCGTCTAAAAAACCCTGCTTCTTATTTTTCTTCTGTATCTCTTCCGCACCATTCATACTCCTATTCCCTTTCCCATTGATCCATGTACTGGGAGATAGTTTTATTGGCTAAGGAAAACCAAGGGCAAGAAGTCCTATTCCCGGTATAATACATCTCATATGTGCCCCAATTTCACTTGGGACTTCATTAGCTCTCGACTTTGGCCGTTCTGCCGTAACAATCCGAGCTACCTTTGTTGATCTCTTCCACTTCATTTCATTCTTCCAAATTATCTTATCAATTCCCCATAACTAGCCTCTTGCTCTTCTGAATTCGTTTTTTGCAGATACTTTGCCGAGTGCTCACTGTGTCCAGCCAACGAGGCCTACGTGCGGGTCCAGGCGGGCGTGACCAGTGCCCTCCAAATAGGCGACAAAGCGCGCTGGTTCGCCGACCAACTGATGCCGGTTTCATTCAATGTGGGCATTAATAATAATGGCAAATGTTTGAATGAGGCCGCACTTTAGGCAGCAAAAAAATTACACACGTTGGGCTTAGACGTCAGTTAATTTATGCTAATCTAGACTTCCTAAGCTTAGATTAAACACTTGTTACACGTTTAGCTTTAAATGTCAGCTAAGCTTGCCTATATACTTTAAGTTAAGCTGTGCTAAAATGCTAAAACAAACCACCTAAAGTAACCAAGTGCTGCCTAAATTATTGAGGAGCCATTAATAATATTTGAATTTTGATTTGTTTCAGGCCTATCCCTACGGGTCCTCGCTATCAGAAGCAATTTTCCTGGCACGCATCGATTCCAGCCACGCAATGCTGGAACGCGTCTCCGATTCGGGGTAAACAAAATTTGAAAAAATAAAAAATTTCTAATTGTTTAAAAAACTTAGTAAATTGTTAAAAAAACCAAAAATTGGCGAAAAATCAATAAATTTATGAAACATCAGTGACTTGATCAGCATCAATTATTTTAATTAATTTAACTCAAAATCAATCTCTTTTTTTCCAGAGACGACGAGAGCGAGTATCCAACAACGGCGACGCCCAGCGATTTGGAGTCGGTGGGCTCAGCGGATGCGGGCGGTTGGTCACCGTTCGGGAGCAGAACTGGACTGAATTTTGGTGAGTTTTTGAACGGAAATAAATTATTTAAATTTGAAAAAAAATTTCAAAATTTATTTAAATACTTTATAACAATTTAAATTATTTAAATTTTAACAAATTTTATTATTTATAATAATTTTTATGCATTTTAAAATTCAATTATAATTTGATTTTATTTTGCCTCAGATGTCTCCAAGCCCATTTCGGACGTGAACGACGTGTATCGAGCGCCACAACGGCTCCAGTTGCCGCAGAGCGAGAGCGCACTCAGCATCGACAGCTCCGACATGAGGTGCTCGAATAACTTGTGTATCGATTTTTTATGATTTTTTATTTTTAATTTAGAAATTTAATCTTTTTTCAATGTTTCGTATTCAGCAGTGCCCGTTCATCGCCATGCTCCGCGGTGGACAGTGAGGCGGACTTTGCGCGACTGGCGGACAATTTGGCGCTGAAGCGCAACGCACGAGGCGACTACACATTCGACCATCAGGCACGAAAAATCAATGATTTCATTAAAAATTCAAAAATTAATCAATTCAAATTAATATCCCAGAATTTTTGAGCAATTCCACTCATCTGATCCAACAATCAGTTACATTGATCTGATCCTTGGGACCAGTCGATACATATCTTTGGCATCTGTTATAATCGATCTGATGCCTTTTGGGGATGAATTGAATTGGGCGCCAGATCTATCAGTAAAAGCAATAGATAGATCACCGAAAAGTGTTCGTTCCCTTCTCTGTTTGAGAGACAGCCAAATTTCCCTCGGAAAAAGGCTAGAAGCGGCTGGGATTGAACCAGCGCGTCTTCCATTGACCGGACCTGAACTGGTCCAAATGACTAATGACTTGATCCGATTGATCTGTTCTGATCCCCATATGCTAATGCCAAACAAAACCAAGTGGGTTCTATCCTCTATTGTGCTTTGTGATGGGCCCAATCAAAAAAGTTTATGGGCACAGTTTGTGGTAAAATCGGACCGATCCGATGGTTTATGTCAAAGTCATGTAAATAGCGGCTGTTTGCTGGCCGGACCCCAAATATTGGAATTTTTTGTTTGCCAAATTTGGCCTTCAGTTAAAAAATGAACTTAAAAAATTTCTGATTTCATATTGTGCCGCACAGGAAGAGGACGAGGACTCGGCCACCATGTGCGAGAGCGGCGGTTCCGGAACTGGACCGCGTGGCTCTGTCGTCGAAGAGACTGCACTCGACTCGACTCGAGTGCCAAAATCGGGAAAACCGGGAGCAGGAGGCGGCGGTGGCATTTTTGCGCGCCCCCAACTCATGGACGCCCTGAATGGGTTCGATGATTTTTTGCAATTATGGGCATTGATTTTTCCAATATATCGTTTTTTGGAAATTATCGATTTTCCATAACAATGGTTAATGTTCTGAAAATATCGATTTTTGGCAATTATCGGTTAACCGAAAAATACTAAATGATTCGAAAATATCAATTTTTAGATTTTTACACATCGATTTTTCGATTGGTTTTCAGTTACGCTGAACGCGGCCACGGCGTGTTCAGCCAGATGATGAAGCGCACAGTGCCAAAGGCGCAGGCCCTGAAGGAAAAGGCTCGACCCCTGGCGGACAAAATGGAGGCCAGCAAAGTGGGCCAGCTCATCCAACAGCATCGGCCGCACAAGTCAGCGGCGCCACCAGAGCCTCGCGAACTGGAGCGCTTGGAACAGGAGCGCGAAAGAGACAGCGCAGCAGCGGCGCAACAGCAGAGGTACAACACAATTGGTCAAGATTTAAATT
Source organism: Radopholus similis (assembly GCA_013357305.1). Lineage (NCBI taxonomy): Eukaryota > Metazoa > Nematoda > Chromadorea > Rhabditida > Pratylenchidae > Radopholus > Radopholus similis. Next base: position 7,455 of record VAHH01000942.1, on the reverse strand, counting down.
GATCAATGATAAGGAACCAAACCAAATAAATGAATTGAATTTCACCTAAAGTCAGTGATCACTTAATGATTAGAACAGATTAAATTGGTCATGCAATCAAAAATGAATATCTTAAAAAGGAAGGTGTTAGTTTTTTATCAGAATTACAACCGCAAAGGGATATTAGCCATTTATAAGTAGTTGCAGAGGGGAATGAATAACGTTTGAACCAGGGGCAAGACTAGAGCCATACAATTAGCTCTGATAGGAATGGATGTTGATTTCTGTTGATCAAAGTGAGCTGATCAAAAATGTTCAGCACTGATAAAAGTCTGAGCTGATCAGTCTGATGCGAGTCTGGCCATAACCAGTATTCTGATTTAGGGCTGATCAATGTGTTCTTGCTGATCTGATCAGAACTGATTTGAATTCACGTGATCCCTGCTCCGGATTTTATGATCTGTTGACACTTTCAATTGAAAACCCGTTTGCAGGCGCAACCAGCAGCAGATTGTGGAGGTGTGCGAGCAGGTGCTGGCCGGCCAGGGCGTCGGCGTGTTCACGCTGCCCAAGGTGCGTCGGCTGCTGGAGGACGAGAGCATGCGCGCGTTGGTGTGCGCCAAGCTGAACCTGGGGCTGGAGGTGCGCTATGCGGAGGACGAGTGCATCCAGGAGGTGCAGCTGAGCCGCGCCCAGTACAAGGGCTACATCAAACTGTTACAGGTGAAAAACTGGAGATGGGATTGGAACCAAAAGTGGGTCTTTTCTTCTCTTCTATAGATTCTTAAAATCAATCTAATTGCCTCGGAGATTGGACTAGATCTATACATTATTAGCTTAATTCTTATTTTTTCTCGGCAAGATTTTTTCCCTAGATTAGGTCTTTGGGATTTGAACTATCTCAACTTAACAGATCTTTCTGGCTTAGGGTTAGGGTTTAAAAATTTAAAAATAATGCATGGGGGAAATCTAATAATGAGCTATTCAGAAGAGGAAAGAGCCCCTCTTTCTAATGTGGCCTAATCAGGTCGAATTGCCAATTAGAAAATTTAAATTTTGAATTTTTTTCATTTTTCGATCACAACCCCCAACCCAAATTTTGGATCCAAAAAACTAATTGGCATTTTGACCTGATTGGGCCATATTTGTATATAGGGGCACTTTCCTCTCCTGAATATTCCATATACAGTCTTCCCTCTTTCGTTGTTCGACTTTTTTGACCTCCCAAATTTTGGCTTGAGGTTGGGGTTAAAAAAATTTTAAAATTCAAAATTCTCGAAAAATCAATGAGGTAAGTCTGGATATGGGATATTCAGGAGAGGAAAGTGCCCCTCTTTCTACATATGCCTAACCAAACCGAAATGCCAATGGAAAATTTAAATTTTAAACATTTTTTCACTTCTTCACTTGCTTGGCGTATTTTTTCTTCTTGATTTCAATCCATTTTTAAAAATCATTTTTATTGATTTTTTGCATAAATTAATATTGATTATTTCCAGGCCTGCGTGTCCGGTCTGGAGACGTCGTTCCAAACGCCCGGCTCCAACGGACTGGCCTCGCTGTTCCACGTGCTCGAGATTGCGCACACCCACTTCTGGACGGAACTGGACGCTCAAGGAGCCACCACACCGGGCGCCACCCAGCAGAGCTTGGTTAGCCACAATAAATTATCGGTTGTCTTGAAGAATTGATTTTCAAATTCACACGATCAAACTGATTTTTGATACGACAGCTGCGATGATCCAGTAGAAGATTTAATCAGAAATCAGTCAGATCAATGGATCAGAATAGGCCGATCGGATCGCTTATATGTTTCAGAAAAATGATCGGATTAAGTCAGATTTGTGGTCAGCCTTAATGATATGGAATCCCGGAATGGCATCAAAAGGCCCACTAATTTTTTTTTGTTTGCAGCGTGGTTCGCCCTCCTCCGGCTCAATTCCCACGCCGCAGCCTTCAGCCACTGGGAGCAGCTCAAATGGCACAACGACGCCCAGTCCTGCGAAGCAGGCACCCCCAAAACGGGTGACTCTTTTGTGATTGGATTGGACAGAAATAAACAAATATGGCGATAGTCAAATTGAAATCTGATCAAGCCACATCAATGTTATGGCCAAAATGGGCGTCCAAGGTCTGACCCTTTTGTCGTCCCATTTGTTTCATTTGTACGGATCAAGCTTGATCAATGATTAGGCAGAGAACGATTATAATCGTACATTGTTCGGATTTTCAGTCAGATCACAGATTGAGATCAATGATTTGATCACATCGAACGTGTATACAGTTTTGACCATTTTAGGAAGATGGACCTCCAAAAAGTCCGCCGCCCCCGTTTCCGCCGCCACCGCCGCCAATGGCCTCCGCTGTCTATTCCATCCCGATTGCAAATCCACCGGCCGCTCCACCGCCTCCATTGCCCGCAAGGCCACCGGTTAGTGCAAAATAATTCAAAAATCGATGTTTGGAGAAAAGTGAGAAATCAATTTTCTTTTGCAAAATTCAGCCGTTGCCCCCGAGACTGCCATCACGCGATGGAGAGGCGGTTGCAAGGCCAGTTGGGGTGCCGCCCAGTGTTCCGCCACCACCGCTGCCCAAACGGCCTGACAGCATTGCAGAGGAAAAACATGGCGATGGGCAAAAGGTAACGCAAAAGACATGTGGCACTTTGGCTTTTATCGAATTGTATCAAGTTGGCAAAATGATCGATCAGACCGCGGGATAAGTGTCCATCCCGTGCCTAGAGCCCTTATGAAATTTGGAACCAACAAGACATCACTGGACCAGATCATGAAGATAAAGCGGAATTTGTAAGGCACCAAAAATCACTTTATGATCCAAGGGGGGACGCTTTTGGCCCAATCTGACACCAATTATTTGTGTTTATATGTGTATGATTCAGAGGGATTCAAAAGCTTTTCTGCACAAAGTTATGAAGCACAAAGTTATGAAGCCTCCTACCATACTTGAGAATGCTCCCCGGCAAGTCCAGCACAGATGCATGGCATTTGACATGTCTTAGCCTAAAGTGTAACCAAGTGGTTAATAATTAGCCTAAGCCCAGTCTAAGCTAAAAGTGTGGCTAAGAGAACACTACTATTCCCACAGACCGATTAGAACGGACCGGATATGCCAGATCAATCAAGTGATCAGATCAAGCGGAATAAATTGTAACTTTTAGAAAAATGCCTTGGTCGGCACGGAAGAGAAGGAAAACGATGTGCCTTCGTCAGTGGCACCGCCAACCGTGGAGGCGCCTTCACTCGAAATTCCCGTGCAAGATGTTGCGCTCGGGGAGACGGCCAAAAATGGCGTGCATCATCAGTCGCCGCCGAAGCCCAGAACGCCGCAACAGTTGAATTTGGGTAAAACACGGCGCTAACTGACACCCATTTTTGGAGGATCCGATATTTGATGAGGATATTTTGAGGAGAAAAAATGATCAATTTTACTGTCAAAATTATAATATTTAGGTAATTGATACTAATCTGGACAAAGTTAGTCTCGCTATAGCCACTACCCCCACCATCTCTGACGTCAGATACATGACATTTGGCATGGAATAAGTTGACCCAAAATGATCAGAGCCAAATACACTCCATTTTTGGGAGCTTCTTCTCTCATAAGAATTTTACACATTTAAAATGGCAGGCGTTTAAGAAAATATTAATAAATTGTCCCCAAACAAAATGCCAAAGAAAATATATAATTTTATATTTTAGGCGCTTTGGAACAAATGTTGCCCGGTGCTTCGGCTGAGGCGGCGCTTCCGGCACGCCATTTTATTGCGGATCCGCTCGTCGGCAGCGCAGCGCCCACAAATGCGACTGCAGCAGCGGCAGTGCTCTGGCAGAAGATGGCCTTCTGGGAGACCGCCTTCCTCGACATGGTGGCGCAAGAGCGCGATAAAATCGGGGTATAAACCTATAACCTATTGTATAAGCGACTACAATAGAGTTAGACTCAGAAAATTCTAAAAATTCAGAATCGAATTACCTATTTTTGAATTCTGGTAATGGGTTGGAAATAGAGGCCCAGACTGCCTAAGATGAGTGTGTTCTGCGCCAAGTGTTGACCTGTTTTTGGTCATGACCCTTAAGCCTAAGCCTAGAATGGGACCCAGAAATTTATAAAAAATTTTAGAATAAATGGACATAGCCCCAGTGATAAATGATAATTAATCCATTATCGATCGAGTTCAAATCTTTTTTGGCAGATACCGGATCCACAAAACCTAGCTATAAAAATTGACTTTTTGTTCATAATTTATACCTTTGATTTAATTTAAATTTTTGGGATTTGTTTACGACATTTATTTATTTAATTTGCCCCTCCACAGATGGATCAGGAGCCGGCGGAGATGATTGACCGGTACGCGCAGTTGGGCGACGGAGAGCGCAAACGCCTGGAGCTGGACGAGGACCGCATTCTGGCGGTGCTCCTGCACAACATGACCGCAATGGTGGGACCCAAAAAAATGAAATATTTGAGCATGTTAATTGAAAAAATGTTTTCCCAATTTTTATTAAATTTTTAAAAAATCTAATTTAATTTTATATTTTTATTTAATTTTCGGAAATAAAAAAAATATTATTTGATTCATTTTCCATCGTCCAGATGCAATTGTGCCACGTCCCAGTGCGCGTGATCCAACAAAAAATTCGTCGAATGCTTGGCAAGGCGCACATTGGACTGGTCTACTCCAAGCGCATCAACCAACTGCTGGACGAATTGGCTTCGCTGGTAAATATAAATTAAATTAAAATTTAATAAAATATTAATAATTGCATTAAAAATGAATTTAAAATTCAAAAATTTAAAAATATAAATAAAATTTAAATAATTTTAAAGTAAATTCTAATTTTTAAAAAATTCAAAATTGTGAACTCCATTCAGCCTGCTGGCGTCAAAATTCCACTGAAGCCGCTGGGCAGTCGCCTTATCCAGAAGGAAGTGTTCGCCGTACACGAGGGCGCCTCGTCCGATGGACAAATGTGCTTTTTGGAGGCAAAAAAATTAAATTTATTAGCATACAATTTCTTTTGTGCTTCAAGGTCTGCGATGATGCGTTGATTGTGCGCGCAGTGAGCGGACTCGTCCAAGAGCGCTGGTGGTACGAGCGCCTGGTCAACATGACCTATTCGCCGGTGAGCAAAAAATCACATACACAAGCTCAGTTTTAGTCGGTCCAATTAGTTGATTAATTGATTGATTGGAAAGTTGATCGATCGATTGATTGAGTCTGAACTCCTGATTTACCAAATGCTAAATTTTCTGTTGTTTAATCAAATTGATTTGATCGCTTTATAACATCCATCCGGTCTGATATTTTGAACTGCTTTTATCCCCCGTTTGATCTATCTAATCAGTTCAAGTTCAATTCAGTCTCACTGATTTGGCAAATCAAAAATTCTTGTAAACGAAGCAATCAGCTTCAAATCAATCAAGTCTGATCAGATCATTACACTGAACTAATTATTTGATCAAAATGATATAAAACTGCATCGGTTCGTCTGATCAGATCATTACACTGAACTAATTCTTTGATCAAAATGATATAAAACTGTATCGGTTCAGAAGACGCGTGTGCTGTGCGTGTGGCGACGCCACGAGGACCAAGTGCACATGCACAAGTTCCACACCAAAAAGTGCCGGCACCTCTACAACAGTGTCAAGGCCGCAATGGAGCGCGCCGCGTCCAGAGGTTGGGGGTTGAGGGCAAGAGAATCATAGGAAGAGAGCGAAGAAATGTAGCGAATGGAAAGGGCAGGACTAGGGAAGATAAGGAAGATGAAAATCAAAAGATGGTGAATTGGTGAAGACGATGAAGAGATGAAAAAGTTGATAATATGAGTGGGGAAGAGTAAAAGGATGTGATGAAAAATAGGAGAGATGATATATGTGCTGGCGGGAGAAGAAGTAGGATGAAGATCGGAAGGAGAATAAGAGGATAGGGAAGAAGAGAAGTGAGTATGAGATAAACTTAAGGTTATGGGAGACGAAGAATGAGATGACGATGTCAAGATGAAGAAGATGAATGCAGAGGGAAGAAGAACGCTGAATTGATGAATAAAAGAGGATTAGAGGATGAAAATGAAGTTGAGGAGAGGAAGAGGAAGAAGATTGATGAAGAATATGAGGAATTATGAAAAAGGATGAAGACTAAGAAGAAGATAAGGAAGAGGAAGAATGAAGATGAAAAATGGTCAAAAATGTGAAGAAATGCGTCCATTTGCAGGCAAAGTGCAAGTGGCGGGACGTGAGCTGGGCGGCGAATTCCCCATCCACGACGTGGAGCGCAACGAGGGCGGCCTCCTACAGGTGCGCATTGACGGCATCGCACTCCAATTCGTCAGCTCACAGGTCTCCAATTTTCATTTGATGATTAAAAATTAGTAATAAAAAATCAATTTTAATTTTTATAAGTTTCACCTAATTTTTGCAGGAACTCATTGAACTGGGCAACATCAAGAAGTGCAACACGGTCGGCGGCAACATTTTCATTCTGGAGGAATTCAGTGAGTAATAAAAAAATAAATTCATTATTTAAAATAAATAATTATAAAAAATGAATTTTCTTATTTTATGCATTTTTAAGTTTTAAATGGTTTTTCCAATTTTAACAAAAATTTTATTTTTAATATTTTTGACCAGATCGATCCAAAGGACAGCTCATTCAGCGCCGCTACATCTCAGCTGTGGTGGGAATTTTTAAAAAAATGAAAATTTCTTGTAAAGATTTTTTGTCCATTGCTGTGAAGTTTTTATTTTTTAAAAATATGTTTTGTGCTCGTGGTTAGTGCCCATTTTGTGTTCTCTCTGTTAGGCCCCGTGCATTGTGTGGTCTCTGCACCGCGTGTTCTCCATTCACCAGGCACTCAGCGAGTGCGCACCCGCCCAGAGGGCCCATCTGGACGAGAGTCAGGTGAACTCACAAAAAAATATTTTTGATTCAAGCTCTGATGGAAATGAGTGATCTGAACAGACAAAGCAATGCATCTTGTTTGACAGATCCGGATCTCTAATTTATTTTGCAAACTGATAAAATGTAAAAGACTATTTGATAGGGCAATTAGTTGCTGCTATGTCATTTCAAACCGCCAAATGGGGAGATTCTAAAGTTTAGCTTAAGCTTAGAATCTAGGCAGACTTAGCTTAAACTTATTTAAAGTCTTAAAGCTACGCTTACCTAAGTAGTAAGTGTAGTGCCTGGCGTGCAATGCCTAAGATTGGGTCGGGTCCATAGTGCTCCTTTCCAAAAGGTGTTTTATTCCTTTGCAGTCAATCTGTGTATCGGGGAGTAGGCTCAAAAGGGTGAGAGGGGAAGGTCTCCGGTCCGTGAGTCCCAGAGCCCCTTCAATCCGGATAATGGCTTGGGTTATATGCCCAGCCCTAGGGGGAGGAGCGGATGGCAGAAGGTCGAAAACAACTCTCAGAGGTGGGTCAGTTGGATTGGGTTTGGTGAACTTTACAATGGCG
>VAHH01000941.1:0-17358 GCA_013357305.1 Radopholus similis | reverse complement strand
AGATGAAACAAGCAATGCTAAAAGGGAAGAAAGTCACTGATTTGTCATCATCAGATGATAGCTCCACAGACTCGTCCGATTCATCAGACAGTGATAGTGACTCATCTTCCACAACAACTTCGAACAGTTCATCATCCGAAGAGGAGATAAAGCGAAAGAAGAGAGAACGAAAGAGAAAGTCCTCGCATGGCAAGAAAGAACAAGAGTTCAAGAAGCCGAAAAAGGAAAAGGATGACGAAGAAGAGGAGCGACGACCTTCGCGCAGAGGAGAACGGGACAGACGTGAAGAACAGCGTCATGTTCGGCCAATGCATTTGCTCGAGCCAAAACCCGAACCAGAAACGCCGCGTACTGAACGCCGTTCCCCTCCCGCACTTCCTCCACAACATCGAAATCGATCACCACTTGTTGATGAACGCAGCAGCCGCCAGCGATACGAACGCGAACCTGAACGCGTCGGACAGCGCAGATCACGCTCACCACGGCGCCATTCTCCACCCCGTCGTTCACCTAGACGCTCACCACCGCATCGTGCAGCCTCTTCCCGCTCTCCACGTCGCTCGAGATCGCCGCGTCGTCACTCTCCACGCCGTTCAAAATCGCCGCGTCGGGTGTCACGCTCTCCTCGTCGGTCAAGATCGCCTCGGCATCACCGCCGCTAATGCTGATGATGAACGCGGTTGTGAAGATGATGATTTTCTCTTTTATATTTTTCGATCTTTGATCTATCAAAACTCTGCGAAGATTGTTTTTAAAATTAAATGAACAAAAATTGTACGCAACTTTAATTTGAACAAAACTCTTAATGTGGTAATGGTATAATAACAAATTAACAAATCTGCCTGAAGATCAGTGTCTCTGTTTGTTCTTTCTTCTGCTTCTTTTTGGCAGAACACCCCGACTTTGGAAGACACCCCGTGATGTCCTCTCCTTCTTCCGGATGATATCTGTGTATCGTCTCTTACTTCTGGCCAACAACTCGTGATCGTGCATCAGTTCCTCGACCATAGTTCTCTTTCTCTGCTTCCTCGGCACTCGCGCCGAATAAAAGTCCGCTTTGGATTCCACAATACGCCCCACCTTTGGGAATTTTGATATCACGATTAGGTGATTTAGTGTGTACCTGGAAATACTTGGGCAGGACGTCTCTGTCCGGTTTTTTGTACTTTTGCTTCGGGTCCAGGGCATCTCGCATCTGGACCAGCTCCAGGTCGTGTCTGCGCTCATCAGTCATCTCCGTCGCGGGCATTGCGAACCAATCCTTGCCTGCAGTCTTTTCTCGCTGAACCTATAGGCAGACCATGTTAGGCAAAACACAAACAATTTGGTTTGGCCTAACCTTCCGTTGCTTCTTCTGTTGGTTTATCGATTTAGCCAGCACCTCTTCTAAAGGCTTTTTGTCGTAGTCCTCCGTTAGAACTGCCTTTGAGAGGAGCTAAATATTAAAATAATAAAAAAGGTAATCGACAAAGTTCAAAATGGCCCACTTCTTTGATTTCGGGGTCGTCAGGATTAAAGCCGTCCAATACACTGCTCTTCTTTGGTTTGGCAATGTCCTTCTCTTTTACAATAAGATCCGGCACAATTTCGGTCATTTCTACTGCGATGGTGTCCACTGTGAAAAGTTCATCGTTCGTCATCTATAAAAATAGAGATATGCAAAAAATATTAAAAATTTGCAAAGGCAGAACCTGGTCAATATGTCCGTCTAAATCCGGGTCTGCGCCCAGTGCTTCCAGATGTTCGCGGATGTTTTGCTGAAGCTCTTTGGCAAATTCGCCGCACTGCTCCACACAGTTCAGAAACAATCGCAGAAGTTCTGCGCTCATTGACGTCAAAACAATTGTTGAAAAATACTCACTTGTTTTCTCCGTAGGATCTTCAATGCTTTTCATAGCCAATTCGTAAACAATTCGGACCAGTTTCAATTCCAACAAGCCATCATCCGGTGAATTGGGTGTCCTCGATTCCTCTCCCAATGCGCCGCTATTCCCACCGGATTTCTGCTTCTCCGTTTTATTAAGGAAAAATAATTGTCGATTCAAAAGGCTAAGTTTATGATAATTAGCAGTTTTAGAGAGGCCCCATTCGTCTATTATACTCACTATTCAACGTAGCGGAGCTCAATCTCAAAATGTGTAGCCCACAATTCTATCTTTTGCGGAAATCGTCGTAATCCAGTCATTAGGATGGAGCGAGCGGTTTCAGCGCTATAGCTGTTGTTGAAAAATTCAAAGCGTGCAGCTTTAACATAGTTGTCCGCGATAAATCCGTGAATCTTTGAATCATTTATAAATCAAATATCAAAAATGATAGGGGAAAACCTGCAGAAGTCTAGTATAAGCCTGACTGCAAGGCTTCAGCATATTCACTCGCGCGAGAAAATCGATCTCTTCCAAGTAATATTCAAGTTTCTAGTAAAAAGTACTATAAAATTCAGAAATAAATAAAAACCCTGAAACGTTGTGAGCAAATGCGATACAGATGGGCACACTTCTGTTTGAGAACGCGGTCAATCTCGTCATAGCGATGCATGTACTTCATCTCTTTTCTTCTAGTTTCTAAAATTTTCAGCTGTTCGGCCATATAGTGTGCGTATTCCAAAAAGTCTTTTGCTCTCTTTGTCTGAAATGAAATGTTTTTTCATTCTAAAAACCAACAAATATATTAATATAAAAATTACCTTTTTGGAACATTTGTATTCGAAATTCCTACACTGTTTTATGAATGTATCAAGTTCAGTTGGATTGAACAATTCTACGAGTTGCAATTGTTCGAATGCAGGCAATAATTCCTCAAGACAACGTTCCACAAATTCCGCCATCTCATTGAATAAATAAAAATAACAGCGTTATATTGTAGATCCCTACAAAATATTTCTGAAAAAAATAAACCCATCTACTAGTAAAATGTCTAGGTATGTATTAAAAAAAGATTCGGATAAGGGTAATCACCGCCCTATTTTGGTAAAAAAAAGCGACCTAATTTGTTGTTCTCCCCCCTAATTTTTCAAAATTAGGTCGCTTTTTTTACCTAAATAGGGCGCTAATTAATCCCATTGCAAAAAGTTTTGGGAGGGAACAAGGAATTCTAGGAATTCAAAGAAATTTGGGAGAAAATGTCCTAAATTTTTTTGGGCCCAATGGCACATAGAAGGCCCAAACCGAAAAAAAAGAAAGAGCAAAGGTACCGCACTACCCTCGATTACGACTGTGAAAAAAGTCTCAATTAATATGGACGAGGAGCAACTTGAGAAATTAACCCAAACATTGGAACTGCTCATTGCGGCAGGCTATTTCCGTGCCAAAATCCAAGGCTTGGATAATTTTGACAAGGTTAAGAAATTATGAACCAGACAGAGTAGTTAGTAACTGATTTTTAATAGGAACACCACATCCCTAAATTATTTTTCTCTTCAGATAGTCGGAGGAATTGTTTGGTGCATTTCGCAATGTGCACGTAAAGTTGATGTAGATTTACTCTACTCGGAAAGTGCCACCATTGGTCAGAAAATGTCGGCATTTAGCTAATCAAAATTTAAGAAAAAAATTAATTTTCTAATTCAAACAGAGCATTAACCGAGCGCATTGTGCGCGTACTGCCAGAATTGAATTGTCCTCATTCCTTGGAGCCCCACCAAATCCAAGGACTTGACGTGGAGCGCATCTGTCCGGTTGTTCAATGGCTCGTTAAAGAAGCGAGTTTTGTGCGAGAACGACTCGGCGACGAGACATCCAATTTTGCCGTTTATCAATTTGGCCAACAAGGATGGTATCTCAGCGAAGATCTGGAAGTTGAGGGTCAAGCTGGAGTGCTCCCAATGGTGAAACGGCGAAGACGCAAGGTGTATAAAAGAGTGATGCGGATGGAACAAAAGGAAGTGGGGAAGAGCGATCAGCAAGGAACGGTGGAAACCGAAAACGACAAAGAAATGGAAGATAACGATGGAAAACTGTTGGTGGTGGAAGGAGGAAGAGGACCCAGCACAATGGTGTATCTGGAAAGCGCTGAACAAAATGCAGAAGAGAACGCAGGAAGAGAAATGGACGAAAAAAGATCTGCGGATGAGTTGCGCAAAGAGCTGGAAGAAGTTAAAATTGTCGCATATTAGAGGATAACATTTATATTTAAGCTGGAATTGGAGGAGAGGACTCTGGATGAGGAGCTGTCGACGGAAAGGACAAGAACCGATGCATTGCGAACAGAACTGGATGAGTTAGAGACAGATTTAGGGGAATACGAAAAGGCAATTGGAGAGATACCAAAGGAGTAAGATTTTTTTATTCATTTAAAATGAGTTACCTAGGTTCTTTAGAACACTGGAGAAACTCCGCACTTTGCTGGCCCAAAGAGACGAGATAAAGTCATCAGAAAGCGAATTCAAAGCACAGTGTCGGAGCGAGTTGGCCGAACTAGATCTCCAAATTGAGAAGTTGGAGGCGATCGAGAACGGCGAGACAAAGGATATGGCAAAAGAAAATGAGGATGAAGAATCGGAGATTAGCGGGGAAATGGCACGAGCGGTCACAATGGCCACTGAATTGCGCGCAATAAACGCACAAATTGTGCGATTACAGCGAATCGCGGGTAAAAAGCCTTCACAGGCGGAACTGGCTCAGTATCAGCGCCGTTTTGTGGAGCTGTGCAACCAAAGTGGGGATTGGGGGGATTCATTTCCGCACTAATATTATTCATATTCATTGAGTGTGTGCAAAGCACAGCGAGACTAAGAGACAATACACGCTGCACAATACCCTGGTCACGGTACGCCAGTTCATTCGCAAGGAAATGGACCTGCTGAACAGCATCGATGACCAACGAGATTTGTAATGGGTCCATAAGTTAAGTGTCTGGGCTTATTTATTTGCGTTAGAGCAATGCGTGAAGAGTACAGAGACTCGTTGTTGGAGAATCTGCAGCAGATAGGCCGCGGAGTGGACGATAGTCTCGATAAAGTAGGCCAAATATATTAAATAATGGCCGCCAACTAAATGTTTCGCACCAGATGATGGCCAAAAAGCGCACTTTGCAAGAACAACGGGATCAACTGCACGACCAATTGCAGACTCTTTTGGACAAACAACGATTTTACACGCGGGCAGTGGTCGAATTCCAACAGGTCTTTTTAAAGTTTAAAAATGAGGAATTACCTTTGCCTTTGAAGGCATGCCAACGGAACGAACAGTTGATGGCGGCAATAGATACGGAAGGAAAGGAACAGAAACTACCTCCATGAATTATGAATGCCAAATTCCATTTATAGTCTTTGATTGTTTTATTTATTTGTATAATTAATCTCATTAAAATAAATTGTCATTTGAAATTTGTACAGTGGAATGTATTATATTAGTCTGGATGTGGATTAGGAACAGAGGTCTCAGCAGGTCAATAACGACGGCCGCGAGGGTACCGTTTGGGGAGTTGAATGTTCGCAAGTGGATTGTTGTCCTGGTGTTGCACAACGGCAGCGCTCGCTCCTTCCATCTCTGCCGGGAGCGGCAGTTCGCCCACATGGGCGTGCATCTCACGACGCAATTCCGGTCTTTCGCGGTGGCGCACCAACGGAAGCAGGTCGGGGTCAACTTTCGGCGAAACTAGGCGAAAGGCTGGGATCTGAAATTGGTCGGCTGTGCTGTTTGTTGGCTGCTGAATCTGTTTCAATGCCTCTTTGTCAAAATCGTCCACAAAAAGGCGCTGGGAACGTTCATCCAACCAACGCACATAATCCTCGTCAAAGCCCTTCGGAACGCCCGTGAACGGACGGATGAAGTGTTGCACTACGCGATGAATGAACTGAAAATGTTTATAAGTCTTCAAATCCAAATGCTATTAATACAATGTATTGCATTGGAGTTTCGATTGAAAATGGACGAAATGAGCGCAGATAGTGGACTGACCGTTGAACGGCGTGCTGGAAACTGCTTAAATTGCAAGAGCAAAATATTTCAATGTTAACCTTGTAGGTCGGACCGCGAAGCAGTTGACAGATGCAAATTTCCACTGCGACCAAGGATGCGGCACGGCTGATGCCAAGGTGATCGTGAACGACAGTCGGAGTAGTGCAGCTTCGCGAAAGTCGAAGGAGTCGCAGCGGAGCCTCCAGATTCTCCGAGTTGTTCATGTCGGCTTGCCAGTGCTCCACACGAAGCTAAAGCCATGCAAATCACAAATCAGTTTAAAGCAGACTAGCCGATTGACTGACCTCTGTGTTGTCAGGTCCGATAATGCGAATCTTTGTGACGCGAAAAAAAGGGTCACGTTCGGATGGCTCGACACCTTCATTCCGGATCGTCAGGTCATGGACTCGTATGGGCTTCGAATAAACTCTACAAAATGTATGTCCTCCTCTTTAAACAACCCTTGCTTGATTACGTCTTTGGCCAGTATTCGGCACATCGAATCGGATTTTTACGACTAATTAGCATAAAGATGTAACAGACTCGCTCTTGCCAAATCATCTAAAAATGAACTTCTAGTCTGAGTTTACTATTGTGATAGTTTTGGGACCAAGAGAATTACCCTCCAGAAATCTCCAATCGTGTTGCTCATCGGAGCTTGCGTAATAATGAAATCGTTGAATAGAATCGGTGAACGCACGTAATTTGCATGGATGAAGGAATCCAGGTTTGGGTTGTTGGATGGGTAATTCAGAATGACACGGGTCTCATCTTTGCACTTGACTCCTTAAAATAACCGATTTGGAACGTTTAAAATGACCAGAGCTAACGCGGATTTCTGCATTTTTCACCAAACTTGTCCGAATGTTCGTGTGTGAACTGAATGTGATTGACTTGGTTGTCCACAATCTCGAAGCGACGCTCCATGCCTCCAATAATTGTGTAGGTGAACACTTGCTTCCTTGCTGGTCCGAAGATGCGTTTTCCCAGGTAAATATTGTTGTAATCTGTGTGTGAAACGAGTATTGCGAGTATTACGAGAGATTATTATTACACTGTCCATGATGTCGCACACGGTCCTTGTCTGCTTCTATATGCTTATTGTAGAGCTGGAAGCGCCTGATTACAGCACGCCCATCAAAATTGTCTCTGAAGAAGTCAGTGACTCGTCTGTTCCCAAAGAACTCTGAAAACAATTACAGTCAAATCTACACACAAATATTCTTATGTACCTGTGGAATCAATGCATGATCCGACCAGCCAATTGCTAATCTCTCCAGGTCTTGCCAATCGCTCTTGAAGATCAAAGGCTGAAGGACATTTTTCACGCTGAGTACGCAAAGAACGGGGTGGTGGTTGTTTCTTGCCCCGAGTGGATAGAAGTGCATTAAGCATGAGTAAACCTTTCTTTTTTATTTTATACTTATGTTAGAATTACTTAATTCCGTTTCTTGTAGGTGCGTGGGTTAAATATTAAATTCAATTGAGTTGACTTTAATTCGGAGTGTAACGATTAAAAATAACCCCCCCCCCGCCCCGCCCCCCCCTCACTCGTCACGAAAGTATACACGCAAAATGAGTGACCGTCTCCGAAGTGAGGGTCACAAAAAAGGGGCGTGGCCTCACTTAGTATACACAGAAACGCCTCATTCGTGAGGCCTCATGCGTCACGTCACTCGTGAGCCTCACGCCGTGACAGCACGCACAAAGTATACACATGGCCTTAGTAAAGTGGGCAGTGCTTGAATTTTTGTGATTGAAAACGGCAACGGGTATAAAGCTAATGACGTAATGACGGTCACTTGATCGGGAAATTGTCGCTGTGAGTGAGACAGGAGCGAAAACAACCCTGGAAGTTTTAATTTTCGCTGCCTATGGTCAGAAGTAGAAAAGTTATTGCAGATGTATGAATTGATAATCAGTTAATTGATCTTTTGGATATAAATTTGCATTGAGAGCATTTTCCACGCAACAAACTTGATTGTTAAGTCTCGGATCTTGAAAACAAAAGATCAGTTAGAAGACAAACAGGCACTTAGATCATTTATTCGAGAGCGAAAAAGAGAGCAGCGCATTGGTAGATGGGAAAGTCTAATAGTCTTTTAATGAAAGTTTGAGACTTCCTTTTTTCAAGTTCAAGATCCAAAAACGCCAAAATTACGATTTTGGTGCCATCGGACTTTATGGACGTTTAAGCTTTAAGGCAGAAAAGCATTACCAAATATCTAAAACTCTAAAAGGGTATGGAAAAGCATTGAGTTGACAGTTAACTTTGTGGCTCAATTGGACACCGCAACAAGAAATGCGCAGTGCGATTTTTATTCAGAATTGATATAAAGCTGAAAATACACTAGATTAATGCGAGAGAAACTAGTCTGAGCAATTAGAAGCGATGGCAAATCAAAATATGGCCTGTGAAATCATTGTGAAAAATCAAAAGACAAAAACTCCTATTTTTTGAATTCCAAAAACATATCGATGAAAGTGACTGCTTATTATTGTTGCTCGCGGAGCAGCGATCAACTTCTGTCCACATTGCCATAGCGCGGTGGTCGGGAATCCCGACTTGCAAAAAAGTGAAATGAAATATTTTTTCGAGTTTGCAAGTGAAAGTGGGCGTGGTTTGCAAGTTCAACTATAAATTCAAATTGCAAGTTGAAAGTGAAATATTTCATAAGAAAGTTGAAAGTCAACTAGGTATAAAAGCAAACGGAAAGTTTCACTTTCAACTTTCACTTGCATTGGAAAGTGAAAGTCTGCAAGTGAAAGTGCAAGACTATACAAGGAGCCTTATGCTTGGCGTGGCGCTAAACTGGCGACACAAATAACCCGATGCCAAACCGATCCGATCAGGTACAATTTCTATTAAATTTAAAGTCGAAAATTCAAAAAAGTTATTTTTAATTTTCAATATTTCAAGATCTCAGCGTAATGAAATGGTTTCAAAAGAAAATCTCGTTTCTTGCTGCCACTCGAGTCCCGCGACTTGCAATTTGGACGACCTTTCTATTGCATTCGGATTTCTCAAATTGCATTGTCCTCAATCGTCATTGCCCTTTCTTTCATCGGAGAGTCTTTTCTATTGGATTATTGTACTAACATTCCCCATCCTGTTCCATTTATCCATTGATTGGGCAAACAAACAATCGCAGGTGCGGGAACAAGTGGGGTTGACTTGTTAATCAGCCATCAAGACTGCACGGACAACCACGTCATAAACTGACCTTGCTTCTGGGCATGTCAGGCCATCTTGACGGACGAGTGTTTGCGCTTTGCGCTCTGTTGGCCCTCTGCACCAATTTTTTCGTAAATTGCTGCTGCTAATGGCTTATCCCAATTTATTTTTTATCGCTTGCAGGAGGCCTTCTCCTCCTCCTATCCCGCAGAGTCAAATCCCGTACGTATCATTTCCTAATAATTGGACTGTTCATGTATATGTAGTAGTTAGTTTTAAATAAATGCATCAATTTTTCAAATTAAATTTCATTTCTCATTAGTCTTTCTTGCACTTCTTCAACAATTCCTACATCGACCGAGGCCATTCTGCCGGCGTGGGGGAGTTAGTGCTGGAGTGTTTCTGGTCCGTTTCCCTTTACGCTGCGCCATTTGGCAACATGTTCGGCTGTATGATAGCGCCTCTTTGCACTGAGCGATACGGGCGCAGAAGTTGGCCTTGAAATGGTTTCTCTATCAAATTTGTTTCAGATTCCCTTCTCTTGGCCAACACGTATGGTCTGGTCGCATCGTTAGTTTCCGCCGCTGCGATCGTGTTCGAGTTTCCGGAACTGCTGATCATCGCTCGACTAGTCGCATCGACCAGCGCAACTGTCGGTCTGCTGGCGCTGATACTTTTCCTCCAGGTGTGTTTTCCACTCAAAAATATTCAACCCAATTCCCATTTCTTGGAGGAAGTACCCGACGTTTCGAAACGCGGCCTCTTCAGCTTTCTGTGCGCTCTGTCTATATCAGTGGTTGAATGCGTCGCTCTGCTACTCAACATGATTGCCCCTAGTTTGGGCCATTTCTTGCTGTTTCTCGTAGGCAAGAAAAACCAGATAAATATGCGTGCATTCAATTTCAATTCCAAACAGCATTTCCCATTTTGCCGCAGTTTGTCGGTATTCTGTTGGCCATGTTGCTGCGCGAGACACCGCAGTTCCTTTTGCTCAGGATGGGCAAGAAGGATAAGGCGGCACAAGCAATGGCGTTCTATCGCAGAGGTTGTTGCCAAAATCCATTGTTTCTAGGATGTCAAATATTAATTGCAGGACTTTCAACGGAAGACATCCAACAAGCCATGGATAAGGTGTGCGCGGATCACACGGACTGCCCAGATTGCGCGCTGTTGAAACAGCCGCTGAAGGCATTCTGCGCTATTCTCGGCCAGCGAAAGTGGCGAACAGCAGCGCTGCTCGGATTTTGCACACTTCAGGTGGGCAAATATCGTTTGAGTACACTCTACTCACCCTCTGAAGATAACGGTCGGCGGATGGCCCATTTTGGAGTCGTCGGTGGAGATTCTCTCCGAGCACTTTGGCACCACTTTCGCCGAACGCACCTCCTTCGTGCTGGTGCTCGCCTACTTCCTCTCCTCGCTGACAGGCCTTTTCTGCGTCGAACGGTCGTCATCTGTGCCTATTCTTTATTTCCCCCCATCATTTCATTCACTCACTCTCTTTCAGTCTCAACAGGCGTCCGCTAATTCTGCGCTCGGCCCTCTTCAACATCTTGTCGTTGTGCCTCTACATCGGTTTCCACTGGGCCTCAGCCCATTGGGCCGACTGGCTCGGCTACGCCTGTCTGCCGTGCATTCTCCTGTTCGCCATATCCTTGGGGTACTTTTGTGGGAAATTGCCGTCCACCTCCAAGCTCAGTTTTGCCCTCGGCCCCGTGTCCTACTTCCTCTGTGCAGAGCTGCTTCCGCTCCCGTGCGCACTCTCCTCCATCCTGCTTTCGCTCCTGTTCGTCACCAACATCCTGTCCACTTTCTTCCTCGACTGGGCCACTCCGCTGCTCTTCGGCAAGGTCTCCGCATGGGCATTTCTGCCCCTCTACGTGCTGCCTGCCCTCATCTGCTACGTGCCCCTTCGATTTTGGCTAGCCGAGACACGCGGGCGAGAAAAAACGGACATTGTGCGAGAATTAGCAAAAATCCACGATTGATTTTGTCACAATTTTCCAATTTTTTTCCATAAATCATCGGATTCCAATTCCATTATTTCGCCATTTGTTTGCTATTAGCTATTGGATGTAAATAATAAATACTATGTTGCCATTTACTGGTAAACGGAAAATAAGGGGAGGTGTGAATCACAACAAGCGCAAATTGTTTATACGCAGAATGGGGGAAACAGCGGAGAGGGGAGGATCAACAAAGATGTGAAAATGGGCACAGGTGTTTATCATTCACATTTATTTGGCGAATTTTGGATAAAGTCATTTTTGCATTATTTTGGCTTTTCATTCCATTAATTGCCCCCTTCTCCCATACTCACCGGAAATATAAGTAATAAGATTTATTTTGCAAAATGGATCAATTTTTCGAAAAGTAAGAATAACAATTTTCCACCCATTCTATGTTATTTTCTGTCAATCTCGATGCTAATCCCAGTTGCGTTATTCGCAGTGTTTTGTGTCCATTTCGCCTTTGGCACCGAAGTGGAACAACCCCAGAGGCAATATCAGATACTGTTAGGCACCAAAACATGTAAGCGGATAGAAATACATAATTTATTCATACGGTGTCCGGGCGGATAGAAATACATAATTTATTCATACGGTGTCCGGACAATTGGGATCTAAATTTCAGACAATTGGGCTCCAGCTGGACGTGTTTGGGGGAAGTGTCCTAGTAGTTAGAGGAGTGTTTGCCAGTTGGTGCCGGTGCAATAAGGGAAGATTTGGTGCGAAATGTGCATGTGCGAATACTCTTGCGGGATTTGTCCGACAAGGAGGCGGAAAAGGAACAAGGTGTATAGGCAAATGCCAAAGGCAATGAATGCATTGCATGCAATCTGCAGAGTACCAGATCACGAGTGCCGGTCTCGTTGTGTCGCAGGTGGGCGAAGGCGAACAACAGCAGGAGGGAGAGGAGACCAACGAGAGCCCAGTGTTCTCGGGCAAAGACTTGGTTGAGCCGTTGGTGATCACGTGGCAGAACTACTACACAAGGATGTGGCGTAGCAAACCGCTGAAGACGAGGCGCATCACGCGAAGGGACTTGGAATTGGTCGGGAAGAGGCTGGCCCGAGAGCGGATCGACCACCATGCAATTGTGAGGGCGTAAAAGTCGGGAATACCGCAATTGGTTTCACCCAAAGGCAAAACGCAACTTCGCGTGTTTCCACTTCGCAATCCAATTCATTCTGGCCATTGCGGAGCCATCCGATGCAAATTGGCTTTTCGGGCACAGAGAACGCTGGCCAAAACCAATGCTGGACCTGGACGAGAAATTACGAGTATTCAACCCAGAAAAATGTTCCCATTTCGAGACGGCCTTTGACGAATACGAAAACGCGTAATACGGGACAACATTGGCATTGGTCGCAGAAAAATTCATTGTGCGAGTCACCATTTTGGGATAAATCTTATGTAAAGTTTTTAAGACACTGGGATATTTTGAATTTTCACATCTTATTTAACAATAAACAGGAAAAAAGATTAATACATATGAGATTTGATCAATGAAAAGGCGAAGGCTTTATTCCTCAATGGGAAGGTCGTTTCCATCCCCACTATTGTTTTCCTTTTCTTGCGCCGTCTCTTCTGCCTCCATCTGCTTCGCAGCTCTCAACGCAGCATTCTCCTCTTCTCTGGCCGCCTCCAGCTGCGACTTTTCCTGCTGGAACGCCGACTTCCGGTCGTTTACGTAGTCGATTTTGTCCCGAATCAGCGCCTGCTGTGGGGCGGAGAGGCGCGAGACAAAAGTGCGCAGTGTGCTCTTCAGATCCGGTTGGTTGGCCAAGTGCACATAATCGAGGAATTCGCCAAAGTCGGAGAGGGAAAGTACAGCCTGAACAAAAGGCGAATACTACAATATTATTCGGGGCAGAGGAGAGGCGATGATCTAACCATGTAGGCGACCGAGTCCAGTGCCTTGGCACACTGGATGAACTTCGGCCACAGGGTCTCCTTCCCACCCTCCTGTTCTGCCCAGGGCCTCCGCTGCACAATCTTCTGGAGCATGTTGGTCAGGAAGCCGTTCAGCGCGGGACAGTGCTCATGGATGCGTTGGATGGTGTGGAACAGGAGGGGAGGGAACGCGGAGTCGTTGAGCAGAGTCTCGATGGTGGTTGCCAGCACATCTTTGCCCAGCGAAAATTCGCCGCCCGCGTCGACCAAGAGAACGTCCAGATCTGTTTCGAAGCGAATCGATGCAACCCAAAACTATTAATTATACTTTGCATCAAAAAGCCCTGCTCCTTTCGGTTCGGCTTAATCCTGTGCAGTTCCAGCAGTAGATCTTGCGCACTGATCAAAGGTTCGTTGGTCTCGATGTGCCGACCGAACAACATCTTCTTGAAGAAGGAGGGCACCGAATTGGCGTTTTTAGCCAGCAGCACGAATTTGGGCACAAGTTGGAGCAGTTCCTCCTGCGACAACAGATCCCCCTTAAAATGGACTGTTCTGGCCAAACCTTGCTCAGTCCGGTCAGAATGGGGATCAGCGAGCGCACATCCGTGTTCCTGTTCTGGTGCAGTTTGCGCACACTGTGCACCAGCGCAAGGCTGGGGGGATTCCGTTCGGTCAACTGCAACACAGATAACATTTGCCCTCGAGAAATGCCCAAGCGAATTACCAAATGCACAATTCTGGCCACAAGTGTTTCCGCCTCCGGGGGACATTCGTCAATCTGGAAGAAGCGGTCTCAGTTCAAATTTGACTGTTGGTCCGCACCATTGTGAGCAACTCCTCGGAGTGCATGCCGATTGACTTGATTGCGCTCTCTATGCTCCGGAACGTCACCTGAACAGCCGACTAATATACTTCCAAGCAGTTCCCACTGTCTCCCCCTGACCCTCTTTATCTCTGTGCCCGCCCGCGCATAGACGGACGCCAGCTGATTGAGCAGTGTGTGATCGAGCGGAAGCATGGCCAGGAACAGGAAGAGTCCCGCGCGGATCAGACTCTCGTCCCAGGGCAGCTCCTCTATCATCTCCTCCACCTGCCTCTCCACCCGCCCGTTGGCGTGCCAAACAACGCGGGGCGCAGTCCCCTCCACCAGGTACTCGCTCATCCCCACCAGAAAACGACGCACATCATCCCTCAGAAAGTCCAATTGGTACAGCTCTTTCACCGTTTTCACGCACTGAAACAGATCATATACGTGCGTACTTTCTCCTTTCATGCAGCACCTGCTCCTTGACGTCGTTCCGCTCAAAGTAGCTGAACTCCATCAGCAGCTTGAGCAGTTCATGTCTCTGCCGGGCACGAGTGAGAATCAGCTCTCGCAGAGTCGTCATTGCAAACGCGCCATAGACCTATAATTAAGGTATTGAGAACATGGCATCTACCTATTTCCGAAACTAACTCAACCTTGTCAAGACAGGCTTTCCGCAGAATTTTGAGTGAAGTTGGCGTGAGATAGGCTGCCTCAAGGAAAAGTCGATGGAACAAGCTGAATTCGTAGTTATATGTAATTCTGGTCATTCAGCCGATCGCTTACGTCTCTTTGTGCTCCCCCCGCTCGTAAAGGGTGGAGAGCAAACCGCACAGGCAAGAGTCGTAGCGGGCCTTCCTCTCCTCTTTCGTGGGCTGTTTGGCCGCTGTGCAGCCGGAGTAACTGAACCAAACTGTTAAAAATGCAAATGGCTATGCAGACCCCATCAGCTGGGCGTACAGCTCCGATAGCCAGAGCAAAGCCAAATCGGCTCTCGACTTCTGATCCTCAATTATGTAGTTTTGGAGGAGTGCCTGAGAACAAACAATTATTTTGTTTGGGACAATGCAGTTATGTTTTTACCTCCAATTCGGGCGTTAGCACTGAATTGAAACGCGCCACCAGCCGGACAATGATCTTCTGTTGGGCGAGACTGGCCCCGCCCTGCACGGCTCTCTCTGAACCCATTCAATAATGCATAATCTGTGGACAGTCTTAGACCCACTTTCGCTGTTCAAAATGCGCTGGAATGTGCTGATCACCAGCTGCTCGGCTTCCTTCGGCAGCAATTCCCGTGTGGAGTTGAACAACGACCAGTTTTGCATTCTCGCCTTTTTTTGCACCGGAGGAACCTGGGAATTGCAGGAATCGCATTAAATTAAAGATGAAACGAACGAAAGTCACCTGATGCTGGTCAAACTGCTGCTCGTCCTTCTTAGCTTTCGACAATGTGGATGCGGGTTTAGCACTTTCGGAGCGAGCAGTTTGCCGTTCTGAAGTGTCCACACAGTGTCCGCCTCAAATCTTCACCACTCACCCAAAAACAGCTTTTGTCTCTCTGATTTGATGTATTGCACACCTGGACCCTCTCCCTCTCGCGTCCTGCAAAGACCATTGATTCAAGCAGGTTCCAGTCCTCTCAAACATTTGAATGGCCATCATTCGGGCAAGGTGCCGCTTCTGAATGTCGCTGCCAGCTTCGTCGATTGGGGTGTAGCTGGACGCGAAAGCGGGGGGCATAGTGTCCGGCAGGGTGTACTGGAACATTTAACAAACGATGACCAGTGGGAAGGACATGTTTTTAGCCGACCAGACTGATCATCACCAGTTTGGCGACCACCTGGACGGAAAGGCGTTCAACCACAAAGTCGGTGGTTATGTCGATTGCCTTCTGGGTTGCCGCACTTGCCGAGTCCGGGTCGTCAAGCTGCCTGTACAGATCGGTCGTGCCATCGTCGTACTCGTCTTCGTTCAGTTTTATCCGCTTCACATCTCGCAGATCCGTGTCCTCTTCATCCTTTTCGTCTCGCTGGCGCTTCGTCTCTGCCACTTGGCGGTCGGTACTTGCTTTGGCCGCAGCCAGACGTCGCTTAAGTGCCGCGTCGATCTCATTTGGGGCGGGCATTGCGCGTTGAATTTCGGATTGGGAGGCGCCCAGATCGAGGAGCAGTTGCTTCATGCGCGGATGCAGATTGTGCTGGGTGAAGCTGCCGGGGTGCTTTAGCATTCGCAGCAAGTGCATCTTCAGCTCCTTGCGCACACTCTTGACCTGGCTGGTCCCGAGCGTAGGCGGCAAGTTCAGGTGGAGCTGTTCCAGAGCGCCCATCACGTCGGGCATCTTCTCAGGGCGTTGTCTAGCAATGTTGCAAGTGGAAGAAATGGCGGTGACCAAATTCAGCGAGGTGATGTGGGTGGAGGCCATCTGCTCGACGAGAGTGTTGAAGCTGTGCTGCGCCTCCTGCTGCAGATGGCGCCAAGAGATGAAAGAGTCTCGACCGATCTCGTCCAGACTCATGTGGATGCCCGATTTGGACACCTCGCTGAACTGGAGAGGGCAATTTTTTCTTTTTGGTTGGCTTGAATAAGGAACCTCGCTCTTCGGCAGTTGGCAAATGACCAGCATCTCCAAAAACTTGAAAGCCATCGTCTTTACGCTGAAACAATGTTCAATTTGCGTTTGAACTGGAAAAGCCGACGACAACTGACCCTTCATTTTCTGAATCCACTGTTTGCACAATTCGATTTTTCAATATGCTAAACATCTCCCAGCAGTCCTTTGTGCCCACATCAGTCGACCGCTTCTGAGACGCCCACCGTAGCAGTACGGGATAGAGCATTGTGCAAGTGTTGATAACCTAAATAGGTGTGAAAATAGCTTTTTTGGTGTGTTTTTTTACCTTCTTATGCACGACCACTCCGTTTGACTGTTCTACCATTGCCCAACTCAATGTGGAGATCGCTCTCTTGAACACTTCTGGGTCCTTTTTGCTAAATTATAGTGCTTTTTTGAAAAGAAATTCAAAAACGAACCACGCTTTCTCGATGAAGGAAATGACAAAACAACGCACCTGACAATTGAATTATTCATTATTTCATTATCATTATTCCCTCCCATTTTTCACTAACTTTCTGTTCTCGCTCGTGAATGAACTGAACCATTTCGTCCAAAAAATTGTCGAGCACTGAGGTGGTATCTTGCTGTAGGATCCTTTCTTCCGCCCGAGCCAAGTGCAGCAGCCGCTCCTCCAACGGCTTACCAGATACTTGAAGGCCCTCATTTATCTCACGTCCAATCTCAAATGTCGATAAAAATTACTCAGAAACTAAACCGAGGCTCACCTCGTCATATATTTGGTTTTGTGCGTCACCACTGTCCATTTTCATTATAAAATCTATAAATCTAGTTAACGTTAAACTAATTGACTAGTGACTACTATAGGTAACTGGATTTGTAAACATGCGTTTACTTCTTCTGGCATTATGTTTAGCAATTTTCAGCGGCAAAATATTTTTTCTGCCAACAAAAACAATTTTTTTGCCAACAAAAAACAATTTTTTGCTAAAACTTCCATTTAGAATGTT
>VAHH01000940.1:0-17361 GCA_013357305.1 Radopholus similis | reverse complement strand
AGTACTCCTCAGTCACCTGCTGAGGGAATAGAGGAAGAGTCGGATGAAGGAGAGGAGACAAGTACTCCTCAGCCACCTGCTGAGGGAATAGAGGAAGAGTCGGATGAAGGAGAGGAGACAAGTACTCCTCAGCCACCTGCTGAGGGAATAGAGGAAGAGTCGGATGAAGGAGAGGAGACAAGCACTCCTCAGCCACCTGCTGAGGGAATAGAGGAAGAGTCGGATGAAGGAGAGGAGACAAGTACTCCT
The DNA here is from genome assembly GCA_013357305.1 of Radopholus similis. Taxonomy (NCBI): domain Eukaryota; kingdom Metazoa; phylum Nematoda; class Chromadorea; order Rhabditida; family Pratylenchidae; genus Radopholus; species Radopholus similis. The sequence goes on along the minus strand of VAHH01000940.1, from coordinate 17,112 downwards.
CAGTCACCTGCTGAGGGAATAGAGGAAGAGTCGGATGAAGGAGAGGAGACAAGTACTCCTCAGCCACCTGCTGAGGCAGTAGAGGAAGAATCGGATGAAGGAGAGGAGACAAGTATGTAGATGTGTTTAATGACTAATGACCATATGATCTAATATTCATTAGATTAACAATTTATTTTTACGACAAAATGATGTTTTTTGAATATTCACTTTTTAGATGACCAAACTGATGGTAAACCCAATGGCATAGATGGAACAATAAACACAGAGGAAGATGGAGACCAAACGCCTGCTGAAGAGCATCTTAAAGCAACAACAAATGCCCCTACACCTTCGAATGAAGTTAAGGAAGGAAAGGAGAATGGAAATCATCCGTGGAAAATTGTTGACGAAGCCTCTTCTAAAGAAAAAGATGATGGTGATAATAACAACAGCAATGAAAGAGATGAGGAGGCACAAGAATCAACAACAACTACGACTGCAGTAGCAGCTAAAGAATCATCTGAAAGCGAAGAGGAAACTAATATTACTTCAGCATCAGAAATGCCTAACGATGGTGAAATATCAATGGCCACTGTGCCTCCGATAATGATAACAACAACGACAGTCATTCCGCCGACTTCGCCTCCAATTCCTAGGCTTCCGCCTGCCGAAGAGATGCAAGTAACTACTACGCCTGTACCAATACTCATTAGGACAACTGAATCTGTGTTTCCTCGCCCACCACCTGGGCCCGTACCGCAACCACCTACAGTCAATACTCCGCCTGATTGCTCCAATGACCCGGGAGAATGGAGTGAGTGGCGAGAAACTGGCGCTTGTACAGCAGAATGTGGCGCTTGTGGGCTTGTACAACGTACGCGCGATTGCCGGTCTTTTCAGGAAGGTCGTGGATGTCCTTGCTTAGGTGACTACAAAGTCACTGAGCCATGCAATATCGGCGTATGCCAATATCCACAGCCTTCTTGTTGTATGCCATACGCGCTGATCTATGTGGAGGGGAATTTTGCTTGTGGACCACAATCGGAAGTACGTAGGGATAAGAAATATGAACTATAGTATAAAATAAAGTAATTATAGGAAATTCTAAAACGATTTGTGGACGACGTGAAGTCAGGCGGCAATGGAAACAGCTCGCGTCCAAGGCTAAGGGACCGCGTCAACCGAGCATTGTTCTTTCGGCGCAAAAAATGAACAATTCACAAATCATGATCATAAATTTTGTACAAATACAAAACTCGGTGTCGTTTTCCTTACTTATGCATTTAGAGTTTAGAAAAAACTGCTTTTTTCGAATATGATGTATTAAGCTTGAGCCTTGAACAAGCATTTTCAAATATTAAGATTATAGTAATATACTTCCTTTGCTTTTTTCTCTCAACTCAAACAGTTCACCTTCCCCATCGTTGTCCTCAAAGACAAAGGGCAATTCGACGCCGTCGCTCATCGATAAAGTGTATCCGTTATTGACGCGATTTACCTTAACGCAACAGTTTCTATTGCGTGTGACCAGCGAGGCAATGGAGTGCAGACGACGATACGAAAGCAGAAGTAATAGCGGCAGGGTGTCCCGCCCACCCCACATCCACATCGATTCTCTCGCGACACTAGGGTTCACCAACCTCACCTCCTATCACTGCTCAGCCTCAACCCCATACAACACCGTCACCACCATCCTATTCCAAAATTCCCATTGAACCCATTCTACACACACACACACACACACACTTCAGTTCTTGGGTTCTTGTCACCAGTGCACTGGTCTGAAGACCGCACTCCACTCCGCATCATTTGTTTTTATTTTTGTTCCCCTTGTGATGAAGCAATTTTGAGTTCTCAACTTTAATTTCTTTTCGCTTTGGTTTGACACTGCCCTGATTGAGACAACGATGAGAAAAGGAGCGCATCGATATTCGGCAGTGATTATTAGTCAGATGAATAGTTTTACGGGACGACCGTTGGCATTGCCTCTTACTTGTTAAATGATTATTATTTTAACATCCTAATTTACCCGTGGAAAATTTTTATTATCACTTATCAGTCTCTCGAATCCACAACAAATAAATTTGATTAATGATTTTATATAGGAATGCCTACTAGCTAAAGTAGGAATTAAGTTCTGAAAAACTGGTGATGGAACACCAAGACGACATCATTCAAGACGATATTCCGATGGTAGACGATGGACCGGACGATCCGATTCCTCCCAACCCTACCACCTCAACAATTCAACGTTTTTCCATTGTGGACGTGCTGGGAGGTGGAGACGCTGCCATTGATCTGAAAGAAGTGATCGGCTTGGCACCGGATCCAATGAATTCGGTTGGATGATAACAATTTTTGCAGGTTTAACAATTGATTCAGAGCTTGTATGAGTTTGATGAAGGCAAAGTGCTGCAGAGATTGCAAGAGTTGTACCCACACACTGATATTCAGGTTTCGGATACCGATTTTACCTACTAAGGTTTTCGAAATATACATTAAGAAATTGCCACGGCACTGGAACAAAAATGATCGCTGGATACCAAGCGCTGGCCAAAATGGTGGAATTAGCCAATCCCAGATATTGGAACTTTCTTCAGATTTTCTACGAGTCACAAAAAGTATAAAATTTAAATTTCATTTATATTTGAATTTTGCAGGAAAGGGTGGAACCCACAATAGCAAAGATGCAGCTGCTGTGCGCGCAAATCGCCCAATACCGCGTTCTTGCATTGTTTACTATTTTGAAATTGCTGTAGTGAATAAAGGCACTGGCGGGTGAAGACTAATAAGATCAGGCATGTAATTATTATTATTACCATTCATGATTAGATATATGGGAATCGGCTTGAGCGAAAAATCTGTATCGTTGAATCGCCTTCCTGGCTGGGACCAAACTTCGTACGGTTATCACGGCGATGACGGCAATTTCTTCGCTTCTTCCGGCAAAGGCGTGGAATACGGTCCGACATTTACCACTGGCGATGTGGTCGGATGTGGACTCAACTTTGTGACCCGCCAAATCTTTTTCACAAAGAATGGGAAACATTTGGGTAAATTCAATTCAAATATCTGTTGGTATAAATTGATTGGTATTTTTTAAAAACATCTTACTATTTAAGCATCTCTTCCTAAATTTAGGCGTGGCTAATACCTTGCCGATTCCATTGGCAAACGACTTGTATCCAACTGTGGGAATGCAAACTGCCGATGAGATGGTTGGTCACTTGATATATCGAGCAAAAATCTTAACACCAACACAGATGGATGCAAACTTTGGACAACTCCCATTTGAATTCGACATCCAAACGGAACTGCGGGTTTCAAACATTGCTAGAATTTCGGCTCAAATTTATTTAGGCTGCTGAGACTGCAACACATAATGCCATTTCCACGATTGAATTACCACCGGAGAAGGTGCTCTGGATGAATAGGTAGCAATAGCAATTATCAAACGGTAAACTAATTTGGCCATTTCCTCACAATTTTCAGTCTAATTGTAAATTGGATGGCTCACGAAGGCTACTCTCGTGCGCTGGACGCACTGAACAGATCGATTGGTGACGCGAAGGCTGAGTCGTCGGCATCAGTGATTAAAAGTGACTCCAAAGGTTCCACCATGTCGTCCAGCTCCAAAGACTCGCAATCGCCCACTGCGGTGGCCGAAACAGTGGCCAACTCAGTGATGCGCTCAATGATCGGACTATTCGGGAGCGAAGCGGCGACAGGCGCAAGTGCACGGCGCTCTGTGGTACGATCGGTCCAAGAGGCGCTGCACGAGGAAATGGAGCAGCGAAGGGCGGTGATCCGACTGGTGAAGCGGGGCCATCTCGACGAGGCAATTGAACGCATCGAGGTAAACGCTAAAATAAGCAACTCTCTGGCACTATAGTTCGTTTTCTGCAGCAACTATATCCAACACTGATGAACAGCAATAAGCAGCTGGCCCTTTTGCTTAAAATCCAACAGTTCGTAGAAATGATTCAAGAAACTGCGAAGGTAGATGAATGTCTCTCAAAGAACCTTTTGAAGTATGATTCTTCACAGAATTTGCCTCCGTTGCAAAGCCAGCAGGAGCGCGATTTGCTAGCATCTTCCCATTCGCCCAATTCCAATCGCACTGGTCCGCTTGCACATTCTCCTCCTCCACGGCTCTCTAGCAGTCGTGGAGGAAAGCGCAGCGCCTCGTCGGTGGTCGAGGATGAACATTTAGTACCCGGAACTTCCTCCCAGGATGGAATGGCACATCAGCACAATCCGATTAAGCGCCGTTCCAGCAAAGGTAAGAAAAATGGCATAATCGATCGAATGATAATTAATTATTTGTTTGTCCAGAAGAGTGTCCAGACTCAAGCTCCATGGGGGCACACCATTCTCCACATTTATATCACACGAACGGGAATTCCGCAGTTGCTCCACAGCAACAATCGGCGGACGAGTTCATGGAAGTCGGCGAAGATAGTCAAGATGGAGAGATGGCCGCTGTGGCCAATGGCAAATCGAACGGCTGTCCCAATGTCCTGGTTGGAACACCGCCAACCAGTACTACGATAATTGACGAGCCAGTTGGCGAACTTTTGGGTTTGATTTATTTATGGATCAATAATCCTCCTGGCCGTTTAATAATCGTTTTTTAGAAGATCTTGAAACCGATGGAATCGCCATGGAAATGTGTGAAGAGCGCGACGAATCGCGCTATGGAGGCTTTGCCAGCGCCGAAGAGCAGAACCAGGTTTAAATTGGATGTTTGAGACAAAACAAATCCCTGACACAGTTCTCTCGATACGCCGAAACGCTGGAGTTTGGACATCACGTTTCACAATTTGCACTTAAGATAGAGCAGAGTGGCGAAGACCACAACCAGGGGTGTGCAGCATTGCGGCAACGCATGAATGTGAGTCCATTATGGAAGGCTAAATGGATCATCTTCGATTTTAGGAGGCCTTTTCACTACTCTGTTACCGAGATCCGACGCAATCAGACCACGCATATCTGCTCGACCAGTCGCAACGGGATCTGGTTGCAAAGGCGTTAAACGCCGCCATCCTCGGTGTGATAGACATATCGACTATTTCATCAAACTGACTCATTTCCCGTACATTTTTTGCAGAATTGCACGGTCGTGACGGGATATCGCCCTTGGATAAGTGCCTCAGTCGCGCTCGTTTCATCCGCGACCAAGCGCTGGCATATTCAGCGTCTTCGATTTTCGCTGACACAAATCGGCTTCTGTTTGGCAAAAACCCTGCCATGAGCCCTGGCTGATTCCCCTATTACCCCACAATTTCACTCAAACCCCCTACTGAAGAACATTATGTGAACGTGAATGCCATCTACTGTGTAAATAAAGCGAATTTAAAATAGGGTGTGGATTAATTCGAAGAGTCACCGGGGTCCGTGACGAGTGAGGCGATTTCATCGCGCAGATTCCCCCCGACGATCGAAAAGCCGAGGAAACTGTCTCCGAAGAGTTCAAAATTGACGCGCTCGAGGAGAGGCGCCGGGGGAGCACTGCGGAGCACCAACGCCTGGCAGTGACGTCCAGAGCAGGGCGGGAGGGACTTCCCTTCGCAGGGGATGAAGAAGGGATCAGCTGTCTCAAGGGTCCAGCGGCCCGAGCAATGAGCGGCTACAGAGGCGGCGAGAATTACGGCAATGTAGTTGACACTGGAGCGGCTGTCGCGGACCTCCTGGCAACCTGTGCCGATCGGTTGTTGCGGCAAGGAGCTACCAAATATTTCCAAAACTCAATAGTACCCGCCGAACATTTTGCAGCCACTTTTGGTAGCGAATTAACCTTATATGTTATATGTTTAAAATATTGTGTATCTAAATGGCCAAAGTACATATATTCATCTAGTCTGAATATTTTAGCAACGAATAAACCATTTTGCCAAATTCGCCCAATTTCGCACGGCCTGCCAGTTTTTCCAACTCGATCACTACAAATATTGCGCTTAATTTCGCATTGGCTTCGTTCAGCAACTGGACTGCGGCACACATGGTACCTCCGGTGGCTGAATAAATAGATAGCAATAGCAAATAATAAATATGTAAACGAATGTGCCCTTTAAAATACCAAGCAAATCATCGACGATCAGGACTCGTTGTCCAGGAGCAAGGGCGCTCTTTTGTATTTCCAGTGTGTCCTATAATGCAACAACGGTTGTGCATTTAGGCATCTGACATGTGATTGCTGTAATCACTAATCAGCATTTATATAACAAACCTGTCCATATTCTTTTTCATAGCTTGAAGTCCAAACTTGACCCGGTAACTTTCCTTTCTTCCTAATGGGTACAAATGGCAAATTTAAGTCAAGAGCTACAATTGGCCCAAAGAGAAATCCTGAGAATAATTTGGACATTTAGAGTGAATAAAGAGTGCCTAAATATTAACCTCTGGATTCCAAGCCTACAATTGTGTCCACTTTTCCACGATAACTCTCGGCTATAAATTTGCAAAGTGAATTCAGCAAACTCGGTTTGATAAATATTGGCAGGAAATCTCTGAATTGATGGTTTTCACTAAAATTTTAGGTTTCGAATTTACCTAAAAAGTACGCCCTTTGAGGGAAAATCATTGTAACTGCGGATTTCGGTGACGATGTTGTTCCTCAAAGATTCTTGCTCGTGTTCACTCATTTTTACCTCTATTATTTGAAATAGCGTAGGTAGTTTTTGAAAATTATTCTAGTACAATAAAAACACGTTAAACCTTCCTTGATTAGTTGAGAAATTATTTATGAATTTTGTAATCTATCTTCTTTCCTAATTCTAATTCCTATCACTTCGTCAGCCCATTCGGTGCAAACAACGGAATCGATTATAGATAAATGTTATGTACCAAAGACAAGAATGAATGTTTTGTTTGTCTTCCAAAATTCCAAATCAAACATTTTGTACATACATAAGTAGTACAAATGTAAAGTGTAGTTTTGTGATATTATTAATTATTATGTGTGAACTATGAAAGGATGGCTTAAGTAAAACAAACAAATCAATAAGAGCCCCAACTTCGTTTTTTATTATCTCAAATCCATTTCGGTCTCTTTTCTGCACTTCCGCTACCAACACTTCCATTCGAATGTACCAGTGTGGGCCTGCTAGCTGTGCTCACCTGCATTTGCAATAGATGAACATGTTTACCAAATCCAAATGCCCCTCTTCTATTAAACCTGTCTTATTAGTGTAGGCTTTAGTCTGGATGTTCTGTTCGTGTTCTGTTGCTGTTTCGGTGTGCCGTTTGCAGCAATTCCATTCCGAGCAGAGATTAGTGACATCATTGGTACTGACTTTGCCGCTGTCGGTGTTGCTCCAAATGATCGAGCCCGTTGTACACAATGTTCCACCATGCTTGTTTTGCCTATCTTTGCCGTTGTAGTGCTCGTTCCCCTTGCCATCATCGTCGTCCGACTGTTCTCCAATGTTTGTCTTGCTTTCACCTGCGAAGGCTTCAACGGTGTCTCTGCGTTTGGGATCACTGCTTTGGACGATGCAGCTTTTCCTTCTACGTTCAAAGCTGCTATCGTTGTAAAAGAGCGTAACCGAAGGTTGGCGTTCGACATAGACGATGATTTCCTCGGCGAACCCTTTTGCTTTTGCAACGGAACGCCCGGTTTTTTAGGTTCCAATTTCTTTACCATCGTTTTCGAGAGAATTGTTTCTGGTATGCTTCTCAAGTTCGTTTCTTCTCGAGGTTTTAGCGTTGCATTATCGTTGGTGATGTTTTCTCCTTTGTTTGCCACACATTCTTGCTGGCTAAGATGTGCTTTTGCGTCTTGTGAGATGGACAACACTCTAAGCTGGCGATGCAACGTAGAAGTGGATATCGCCTCCCCTTGCCACCCGTCTTCGCCGGGCATTTCCTTCTTCAGCGCCAAATCCACCAATGCGCCCAAACTGGTCTGTTCCTCATCCGCACCGCTCTTCTTCATCCTTCTTTCGTCCACCAATTTTTGCTCCCCCAGCTGGTCCAAAAGCAGTGAATGTCTTGCCTCCCTGAGTGGAGTGATCAAGTGCGCTGTTCGTCTTCGCCCTGCCGGGGGAGTTGCTGCTACTGATTCTCTGTTCCTGCTGTTCTCCTCCTCAACAATTTCCAGACTTCGTCGCGGGCATTTGCCCAGTGGTGGTGGACGTATGCTTCTCAATTGTGCAGCCATTTCATCAGGCGCATTGCGATTATTGAATGCTTCATTTGTCTTCCGATCGTCCCAATCGCGATTTTCCTTCACCGCGCGCTCAAATCGGCCTACAAAAGAGGAGACCACCTTGAAGCACTCTTCCAGAGAAAAGCTGCGCTCCGGCTCACAGAAAAATGAGGCTAGCTGCCGATGATGAGTGTCCAATTCGGCAAGTTGCCGTTCTGCACATTCAATGAGGGAATGCGATTTCTGAAGGAAAACAGAGGAATCCCTAAGAAAAATGAGGGAGATTGCCTCTAGAAAGTGGAGAAAGTCGACAAAAAATGGATCGCCGGCGGAGAGAACATTCTTCTGCCGCACTGTTGCCTCCAGCCGCCGCATTCGGTCCGCCAACACGCGTACATCGTCACGCGTGGACTCGAACGAGGACCTCAAAATAAGAAGTTAGCAAATTGGCAGAACAACAAAACAGGTCCTGATCTTCCAAAATGCCAGGAAAGGTTAAAAATTCGGAATTTTTGACCTATCGTCCACTATCCAATTGTTTCCCGAAATGTTAGATCTTTACATGATTCCAACTTTGACTGTGGAGCCCCTTTTTTAGGTTTAAAAGCGTGCACTAAAAATATTCAATTTCGGTCTATCTATTTTTGGCGGCTTTTACTTTGCTGCTTCCCGCACAGCGCCCAATTCAGCTAAAAGTTGTGTGGCGCAGTTGTCCACTTGTTGAGCTACAAAATGGAGCAGAGTGCGGCCGCCTCTCTGTCCGACCGCCTTCACGTCCTCCACCTTCCACAGGGAACTCAGCCGAAACCCCACTGCATTGCCGGCACCCGCCCCGTGATTCAAGTAATTGCCCAAGTGCAGCAACGCGTACAGCACTTTTCGCAGCGTTGCACTCTCGCGCAGCTCTGCAAACAGTTCCGATGTTGGGCAAGAATCCCATTTATTTTGTGTCTTGCCTTTGCACCCCCTCAGCCACACGTCCAGTCCCAGTCCGTACTCACTTGTGCCCATTCCGCACACATCCAGCCGAAAAATCATTGCCTCGATGCGCAGCCGGTACTCGGGTACAGAGCGGATCAGGGCCAACAGAAATTGTTCGGCTGCGCCCAGTTCATTTGGGTCTCCGTCAAACTGGAGCAGTGCCTGCTGCTCCTCCTCCGACGGCAACAGTTGCGCCAAAGTGTGCAACCTGTCTGACCCGATGTGGTGCACCTCTCCGGCCGCCATATCGGCGAGCAATTGGCCCGAGCCACGGCACATTTTGAGGAACACGTTGATGCTCAGACTACGTCTGGAGCTGAGCAACGAGACACTGTCGACGGAGGGCGGCATCAGCGAGGAACGACGACGCAGCTGCGAGGTATCTGCGTTCATTGCCGGCGAATGCCGTGGTGGGGAAGATGGACAGCCGAAGAAAGCGTCCAGGGCGGCAAAGTTAAGCTTATCCCCTGAAAGATGCGGTTCTACTATATTTTGCCTGCCTCGACGGGTTTCATTTTCACGCACTCATCTCATTGTCCACCGCCTCCATTGCTTGCCAAACATTGTCCCCTGACGAACCGGCCACCACACTTGTCGGCACCTTGGCCCATTGTAGATGGCGCAGTCTGCGTCCCTCGTCCGGCAGCACTTTCGGGCGCAGTGCACGCGGGATCTCCGCACTCACTACAGGACCGACGGAAGTCACTGTGTCGATTTGGCGGCCTGAGCTGGGTTTGTTGAAGATGCAAGGCGGCGGAGGAGGAATGGGAGGAGAACTGATCGGCGGTGGCGGTGGCGGAGGCAGGGACGGAATCTGCCGGTCGGAGGCTGGTCCAGAGAGCAAAGAGCGAACTGCGCCACATAGTTTGGAAGAGCGTGACGGAGATTGTCCAATGGCGCGCACCAACTCTAGCAACAGGGAGAGCTCGTTGGGCAAAAGCGAACGCGCAAAGAGAAGCAACTCAGCCGCATCGTTATCATTCTGAAATGGATAAAGGAGTAAATGCCTGATTTCTTAAAGAACTGATTCGAATACAGAGCCCATTCCGGAACCTCACCTCTTTGTCTTTGGCATCTGCCATGTTCTTCTCCTGCTCTTGCACTTTGTCTTTTTGCTCCTCCTCCTCGGCGGAAAATGTGCCTGAATCGGTGTCCAGCGCTCTGGCGGCGCGTTGGTCGTCCTCGTTATTCCCGTTGTTGTGCTCCGCGCGCCTCACTCGCGTCCACTCTGCTATTGGCTCTTCCAATTCTTGTTCCCCGAAGCGTTCTCTGCAAAACGAGCGAAAAGGTGCAGTGGAAGGAGGGGGGGGGCAGATGAGGTGAATCAGAGAAACGACAGTCGGCGGCCTTTTTTCCCTGGGACTGAGGGCCAACCCAAATATTCCCGGATTGCGTATTTTGGATACGGGAAAATGAAAAATGACGCATACGCATTCAGCAGAAAGCAGCCAGGTGGAAGGTAAACCTACCGAAGCGAGAGTACGATCTCGTCGAAGCGTAGCTCTGAAAGTGGCCGATCAAATCGAATTTGCATTCACTGACCATCCATTTCGTTGCGCAAGCGAGTGCGTATCACCATGTCCGGCGCAAACTGCAGCAATCGGGCCAACAGCCGAACTGCCGCGGAAGCAACTGTTACGCAATTGGTGCTACGCAGTTCCTCGAGCAGCGGCGACAGCGAGTGAGAACACTCGCCCAGGTCCTGCCAGCACCAGAGGCACTCAATTGCGGCGGAGTGACCGCGCTCAGACGAGCGGAACAACAGTGCGCTGAGCAATTCCAGCACTGCAAGTGGTTCCGAGTCTGCAAAAGGGGAGGGGTATTCAAGTCTTGAAGCCGGCCAATAATTGCCAGAACTTACCGAAAAGGAAGCGCGAAAAGTGGCGCTGCGGATCGGAGAGAATATCGTCGAGCGAAGGCGCATCGGGTGCCGAGGAGGAGTGGTCAATCGCCGTAGAGGCGGACGAAGAGGCGGAGGAGGAGGAGAAGGAAGAGAGCGCAACCATCCGCCGACCGTCTTTTTATTTTAGTCAAACCTCTGAATAACGTGGCGAAAAACGAAGTGATAAAGTTTGTTTGTTTGTTCGCGAGAGTATCATCTGGGCTCTGTCATCTCGCAACACTCGCAAACTGCGATGGAGATTGTCGGCCGAACACTTCTCTCCCCGCGTCCCAATTGCACAATTGTGTGTGCATTGCTGAGTCACATTCCCGTTTGCTTTTTCGTGCGTGGGCAAAAGACACTCACAGCTCCGCTTTTGCCCAAAGCGCGAGAATGGCCGGTACTCGAGGGAGCAAACCGGGGACAAGGGTGTCCGGACAAGACGGGCCACTGGCCAGGACCAGGAATGTCCATCCCTCTGTAGCTCTCGCAAGAGCTCCATTTCCTAGAGGAGAAAGACAATGAACCGTGGACAAAAAGTCATCGCCGCGGCGGAGAGAGAATGGATGTGGGAGCTGAAATGAAGCGGGGGATCCAAACAATCAAAATGGGAGCATATGCGCTTTTGTTTTTGCTGCGCCCGCGATCCGATTCCGTAAAAACGCATCGAGGATTCTCCCTCCACAAATCACCCTTTTGCCCCTTTTCAGCAAGTTTATACAAACGGTGACAGAAAGCGCAAAAAGCGGGGAAAGCCGTCCTGGGGCTGTGGCTGCGATCGATCTTCCCTCGCTACACACTCAATTTTGACCCAAACACGCGGCTATCGGAAAGGCGCAAACCATTTTATGGCTATTTGGTTGGCGGCGGAGAAGGGAGACGTGCTATTTGCATTTTGATGATGGGAAGCGGAGAGGAGAGGAGCACAGCCAAAGAAGGGGGAGGACACAACAGGACAGCTGCGGGGAAAGGGCGAACGAATTTTTGAGGCGGGAAGAAGCATCAAATGCAGTAAGAATTGTTGTGAAAGTGATGGAGTAAAAAATGGGAAAGGGGCTTCGGAAAAAAGCAATAACAATTGGATCGGATTACACAAAAAGTGTTGTTCTGCCCCGGAACAGTTGCTGATTTCCGCTTCTGGGACCTTTTAGGGAGTGGCTTTTGTTGGAAACTGGGGAAACGACCAGCAATGATGTTTCTTTCTCTGCCGCTGTGAATCCCACATTCAAACGGAATCTTTGAATTTCTGGAAGGCAGAGAATGTGGGCTGGGATGGGTTTGAAAGTAATAGTTGAATGCGTGGAGTGAGACTGAGAGGGGAGCCGAGTGTGCTGCTGCTCCCGGCCAGTCCTCCCCGGTTAACGGTCAATCGGCGATAAAATCGACCTCTCCCATCCTGCAAAGTGCTTGCTCGCTTTCCCCGCTCCACTCCAATTCAATTTGCGCCTCCCATCCGGAGATGTTTATCTGCTCTCGCATTCATCCAATTCCGATTCATCATTATTTGCCGCTGTTCGCAGACGCACCCGCGGCCGGCTGCCCGGCGGCGCAACACATCTGCTGCACATTCTTCTCCGTCTCGTGCAGCCAGTTCATGATCGCCACGACGGCGGCCAGCACGGCCGGAGTGCCGAATCCGTGGGTGACCATGGAGAAGTGCGTCAAGTGCTGCAAGGGGGCAGTGAAGGCAACAACAAAAGAGCGAACTGGGCTCGTTTTTGATATGTAAACAGGCGTTAAAAAATCATAAAGCTGTCATTGAACAACTCTGGACCTGCTGGATGGAGTGCTCCAGAATGGGCCTCGAGTTGCCCTGGCACACGGGGCTGCGGTCGCTCTTCAGCAGCTCGGCCAGTTCGCTCAGCATCGTCCTCAACAAAACGTGCTCAGTTGGCCGCCCCTCCCGATTGGGCTCACTTGGCCGCCCCAATTTGGCCCTTCCGGCGTTGTGCATCCAGGGCGGTGTCGCCGCAGTGCTTGTAGCATCGGAAACGGGGAGAATGGGAAACGTCCACGAGGAAACATGGCGTTACGTTTAATTTTACAAATAGTCGGCGATCGGCTTTGCCGGGAATCTGTGCAAGTCGGAGACAATCAGTGAAGTCTCAAAATAAAACAAACTCGTTTTCGCAGAGAGCGTGGAAGTCCCGCGCCAGGTTGAACGCCTCATCTGCCAAAATATGCGGTCCCATTACGGAAATGGGACTCTCTGCGCCTCTGCCCTCACATTCCACGAGTGCAGTTAGTGTGGACACGTTGGCCGTCTTGCGGCGTCCCGCGGGCAGCACCAGTCCGTACGTTTTCAGCTGGTCACGCAGAGATTTGCCTCCATCCTTGGATTTGGCGCTGGAAAGAGGCAATTGCTGTTGTGCTGCGAGAGGGGACGAGGACCGACCGACGAAGGATGCCGCCCAACACGGAGGCATTCAGGCACTCGGGCGGATTGATCCGACGATGGATTTCGCCCACGGTCACGCGATACTTGGGCGTTGAGCTGAGCAATGAGAGCTGAAGGGGAAATCAATGCCTGAGTGGTCCAATGCAATGCCCTGTATCCAAATTCCAAATCCAGCTACATGATGGCCTTTGGATATTTGGTCCCATTTGATTTCTGCTCTGATTCCGTATACCCGGCCTGGCACTGTGCAGAATGTCTCCATCGGGTTGAGACTGCCGCCCTGCGGCGTCAGTCCGGGCGAGGGGATGCCGGCCGTCGAAGGCGCCAACCCGGAGTCATTGAGCGAAACGGAAAGCGCTGCTGCCGAGTGGTGGTGTGGGAGCGGAGTGGGGATGGAGTTGTTCGGTGGCACAATGCCGAGCAGGTAGCGCGACTGACGGGAACCTGGAACAGAAAAGCGGTGTTTGTTTGTTTGGCGTCCTGCGCCCACCTTTCCTTATTACGCCCTCTGCAGGTCCATTCGGATGCAGCTTTCCCGATCGACGTCCGCAGCCCGTCTGCGACTCGTCCGAACTCTGCTCCTCCTGCCGCGGATTGACCCCACCACTCAGTGTGAACCCGAAATGCTAACCCCGTCCTCGCTTTCCATCTTCGTGACTGTCCCAATGACGCCACTCATCACGTCGTTTGGGCGCTGCTGCTGTGGCTGGAAGTGAGGCAGCATACGCAGTGGTGCGCCTCCGCCGCCACATTCCAGCACTCGGCTGTTCGGTTGTTGCTGCACAAAGTGTAAAGAGAGCGATGGCGGGGCTGCGGCTCCGGACGGGAACGACGAGTGCGGGGGATTCAGCGCCACCATGTAGTCCAGGGGAGACTGGAAAGGAATTGCTCGGTCAGCTAAACACCGCTTATTGCACCTGTTCCTGGGCGTAATGCCCTTGCTGAGTCTGCTGCCCCCTGCCGATCAGTTGTTGCTGCTGCTGCTGACCCAGCGTGGTCGGTGCGAACATGGAGTAGCCGTGGTAGTCGTTGGCGTAAGCGAAGGCGTATGCGGAAGAAGAACTCTGGAAGTGGGAGGGTGGCAGCGCGGCCAGTTGCTGCGCTGCAGCAAGTCCCTGTTGCTGCACAGCACCACTGTTCGATTCGTTGGCTGCCAGTCGCGATTGGACATTGCGCTGCAAAATGAACTGAAAATAAGTTTGAGGGAAAGGGCCGAGGGTGATTTAAGATTGAGGTGTCTTTTCGATTCCTTTTTCCAAACTCACGTCCATCTAGGAAAATGATGAGCAGAAGACACGATGACGGCGCAATGGGCCCGCCCCTGATGCTGTTTGCCGTGCGTGCTCCCCCTGGCTTTGCCTCTGGCTCCGCTCCGAGCTCTGCCTCCAGGCGAATGAATATGTGCTGTATGTGCGTTTTGCGGTGACCTGCGCCTGAGGCCGCGGATTGAAAGACACGGACTGGAAGGGAATATGGATGGACTAGAAGGGAGGGGCTGTGCTCCTCGGTGAAAGTTTTTCGCGCGCAGATAACGGGAACCGCAGCGGATTCGGCGACAGGGAAAACTGCCTTTGCATTGCTGCAGATAAGATCTTCGCGCTGACTGGATTTCGTGGCGCAAAAACAAGCCACCACTGCCAGCTGTCCGCCCAATCGTGTGATTATCACGACGTGAGTAGCAGAAGGCCAACATCTGTGTGTGCTACCTTGAGTGATCATTCCCGTGTTGACCTTTGACTTGCACTGGTCATCCATCTATTCACTGTTGTGCTGTCATCGTGGATCCAGTTCGACGCGAAAAGGGTGGCTAATCGCGGAAACGAACCCCAATCACAGCGGCGGCATGCGTCTGCTCCAGCTCCACTCTTAGTTTCCCGCACTTTCCCTTTTCTCAATCCTTAATTGATTCATTCCTTTCTTTCCCCGGGGTCGGCGCATTTTGGCGCTCAAGATTAAATTTTGTCATAAACTGGGAGCAAGAGAAAGGAGAAATCACACGAGACACGAGATAAATGGGGCGGCTCCTCTTTCGCAGGAATATTGGTAGTCCGGATCGGGCGAATTTGATTAGTACGCTCGCAAAAGACAGAAGAGACATTCCGCCGACCATATTTGGAGGGCGAAAGTTATCCATGGGGAATTTTATGCGCAGCAGGAAGAAACGGGATGGAGATCGGCGAAACAGAAAAATTGCGCTTTTAACGAGAGAAGAGGAATGACAAGAAGCGAGTGAACCAAAAGCGCCCCATTGTTGTTATCGTGATGGGATGGACAATTTCCAATCGCAATGATGGTTAGCGCATTCAAATCGCGCGCAAAAGTGCCCTCGAGCGTCGGCATTATTTGTTCATCTCTCCATTCATGTTCATGTTTCAAGAGACAATGAGAACTGCGATAAGCAACGGATAATTTTAAAAATAAAATCAATCAAAGAACTGCTATAAGCAATGGATAATTTTAAAAATAAAATCAATCAAAAATTTTGCTGCCTAAATTAATCAAATTTTTTCTGCCTAAAAAATTAATTGAGGAACATTTTATGCAGGTATTTATCATTTATCAATGGCATAATATTTTTTGCAATGGGATTAATTACCGACCTATTTTGGTAAAAAAGCGACCTAATTTTGAAAAATTAGGGGGGAGAACAACAAATTAGGTCGCTTTTTTTCCAAATTAGGTCGTTGATTAATGAATAATGATTATTGATAAATGATAATGATTATTGATTAATGATTATACTTATCCGATATTTTTTTACCACCCAAAACAATTTTTTCTGCCACCCAAAAAATGGAACATTTTTTTTCACCACCCAGATTAATTCTTTTTATTTTTACCACCCGACATGAACTCACAATTTATAGCAATAAAAACCATTTTTCATCAATCTAATCGAAGTTAAAAGTAGGGTTGTATAATTTACCGGTAAAATATAATTCGCTAAATTTACCGGTAAATATACCGGTAAAAAACCTCAAATCGGTAAATATGCGGTAAAAAATGAAAAAATAAAAAAAACTTTATATAGATTATACAAATGATTCCAAATGCTCTGAAATATCATTCAAATCATTTTCAAAGGGTTTTGACTTATCAGAAATCAATCGTCTGCATCATTTTATTCGATACCAGTAAACGCAGACTCATCCTCCTCTTCGGATTCTATCTCAATCTCATCCATTTCTTCAGATTGGATACCCAGGGCCGCTTCCTCAGCCTGTTGAACATCCAAATCATTCCATACCGATTCCGAGCCTTGAACTGAGCTCAAATTTTGCCAGCGATTTAGGCTAGTGGACCTCCTAAGTTAGTTTTGCGAGAAATGCTACCCAATCCCTGACAAAAAATATATTGGGATTTGAACCAATGAACTACATACTATCCATTGGGTAGAGTGAACCCAAAGGGGTACACACTACACAGGCAATATGTGAAAAACATTTTTTATCCGGGATTGATTCCAGATCCAGTTGGCTTGGCTTCCAATTTTAAATGATTAATATTCCTCGATATCGATAAACACAGAGTCATCCTCCTCTTCCGATTCTATCTCAATTTTTTTTCCCATTTTCGCAAAAAATTGACCTAAAAATAAAAAGTCAAATTTTTCAGAAAAAGTCCAAAACGCACTAAAATAGGGTCTGTCCCACAATTATATTACCACCCCTCCCTTCCTCGTGTTCACATACTCCCAGTGCACCAGAGAAGCTGAAATTT
>VAHH01000939.1:0-17382 GCA_013357305.1 Radopholus similis | reverse complement strand
CTGGGAGAACTGGGTATGTGTAATGTGGGGCTCTATTGCACTTGCCATTCAAAAAACACAATAATTTGGTTTTCGTTTCTCTTCTTTGGTTTACCCTTAGAAGCGAGTGTTGTTTCTATACTTTCTAAGCATTGTTTGTTGCCCCCATTTTGGGATTCGCGTCGACCGGGGACGCGGAGCTGCCCGGCAACAACGGTCTCTGGGACCAGAGGATGGCGCTGCGCTTCGTCCGCCAGAACATCGCCCGTTTCGGCGGAGACCCCCGCCGAGTGACCGCGATGGGCCAGTCGGCGGGAGCCAGCAGCGCCAGCGCCCTCTCGCTTTCCCCGCACACCAGAGGTGATAAAGATGGGGAGAGTGGATGGGCAGTAAAAATGCATTGTCTTCCCCAACCCTTTAATTTGCTTCTCAACATCTTTCTTCGTTGTTGAGTCGACAATTCTAGACCTGTTCGATCGCGTGATTGCGATGAGTGGGTCCGCGCTCGTTTCGTGGGTGTACGGCTCCCGCGTGGTGGAGGACACTCTGGAGCTGGTCAGCCTGCTGAACTGTTCCCGGGCCACCTCGGCCGCCACCAAAAGCTGCCTGAAACGCGTTCCAGTCCGCCAAATGCTGCAAACACTGCTCGACAATGTGAGTAAAACAACATTATATTGTACTGCTCATTTATCCCCAAGAATCCGTCTCGTCCCGGCCTGAACGGCTTCAAATTCGTGCCTCGCTTCGACGGCGACTTTTTCCCCGCAGAGCCATTGGAGCTGATCAAATGGGCGCCCAAGAAGCCCACCATCCAGGGATTCACGCAGCTGGAGTCCTTAGTAATGAGTGAGCTATCTTCGGTTAATTCCACACTTGAGTCCTCCTATTCCCTTAGCCTACTTCTTCGGCGCAAACAACACAGTAACTATGAACACACTGCCCTTCTCGGCAATCGACACGTACAACAGCGCCGAATTGAGGGAATACATTAGCCAGTATGTGGCGAACACAGAGCGCTTTGGAGAGGCGGCGGAAGAAGTGGCGGAGCGAATTCACGCATTCTACGTGAACGGCGGCGCCGTCTCGGAATTCGCGCGTTCCAGCTACAATGGGAGCGCCTTCTACATCCGACAGTACACAGAGGTGGAGCAGCGAGGGCGAAATGGTTCTCCTATTTGTGCCCCTAAAGTTGGCCAGTGATGCTCTCTTGGTGATGGCGTCGGTTCTGGAGATCAAGCGCAAAGTGGACGCCGGTTGGCCCATGCACATGTACATCAGCAACTACTCCAACCCGAGCACATTTCCGCCCCAAGTGCCGTTCCACGGTGCGAATATGGGCGTCAAGCCAATGTTTTGGGTCCCTTCCCCCTACAGAGTGCTTCCACTCGGTGGACTTTGCCTTTGTGTTCGACTCCCTCGGCAGCACCTACAGCCCCGAGGACAACGTGGTGCGCGACTTCTACCGGGAGGCATTTCGAAACTTCATCAAAACCGGGTCAGCTGAGGAGGGGAATGCGCAAAATTGTTATACAAAGATCAGCTGACCACGGACTCAGTTATGACATGTAATCGAATTGAAAATCCTCACACCCGAAAGGGTCCCACATTTTGCTAGCTTAATCTTGACATTAGTCCAATTTTTCGCCGCCCTTTGCAGGAATGCGTCCACCACCGATGCCTCGACGCCCCTGCAGTGGCCTGCGGTGCCCCACTCCTCCCATCTGCGCCATGTGCACGTACATGCCCCCCTTCCCCGCTTAGCGGACAACGCCACCGACGCACTGAACAAACTGGCCTTCTGGGAGCAACTGCACGCGGATTTCCCCCAATACGACGTGATCCGTGAGATCCCGGGAGCCAAATCTGATGGCAGTGATTGTGAAGAATAGGTAAGCAACAATTGAGATGAATTCCATCGCCAACTGAAAATGTAATTAATCTGATTATAAATTGAATAAAAAGATTTAAGAATCGATCCATCCTCCAGTCCACCAAAACTTTCTTTTCCGTTGCGTTGGTTCTTTGTCACTTTTGGCTGACGACTTCTAATAACTTCTGAGATTAATTGCATTTGACGACGATAATTGCTGTCAACAAAGCACTTTGGGCGTGACCGATTGAGCCCATTTGTTTGCGTTTTAATGAGAATGTGCAATGCGTCGAATTTTGAACTGGGTCGCTTACTAATGGTTATTACAAATGTTAAACTTCTCGACCCGATTTGTTCCTAAATGTTTAATCATCTTTCGTCCAGGTCAACCCGGAAGAAGCACTGTCCGCGGACATTGTGGCGATGGAGGCCCATTGGATGCACCAATTGTTCAGTTCTAATCGGAATCTCTTAACCTAAACATTATTGATTTATTGATGGCGTAAAGGTGCAATCAAAAGGCAACTTTCATATGTTGTCTTTTGTCCATCCAGCTCAAGGCATTTTTGTGCGCAACTGCGCCGTCCATTGTTTTGTTTTTTGGGATTTGAATATTAATGGTTGTGTGTTGCCCTAGGCTGGGCTGGTGACCTTCATTTTCGCCAATTCATCACTCGCCTTTGGGTTAGGCAAATAAGAAATAGCTGATAAATAACCATAAAACTAACTAACCAACCATTCATTCATTCCACCAAAGGCTCTTGTCCCCCCAATTCTTCAGACATTTTCAGTCTCTCTCCCTCACTTTATTCCACCCAAATGGCTGATTCTCTGCTGCTCCGTTGTTCGTGGGGCACTTGCCGAACAGTTTTCGGATCCGGACGCATTTCGAGCTCATGGCATCGTTCACTTGGACAAGCGAGTGGCCAAATGGCACAACGGACAGAGCAAAGTGTATTTGGATTTTGGAATGCAACATTTTCCGATTAGAACCGATAATAATTCAATTAATTTTGATTTCCATTTTCAGCGCCCTTCCGTTCGAGAATTGGCTGGAGGGACTTTCCTTTGTGGAGCGTCCAGAACTCGTCGATCCGGTGTGTCTGACCAGCAGTCTTCTCCATTCCGCGGCGCACTTCCGACTCCACGAGCAGAGACCGAACGGCATTGGACGCGTGCTGAGTCCAGTGATGTACAAGTGGCGTCACATTCCCGCTCCAACGGACCACAACAAATATGAAGGGGAAATGCACAAATTGGAAGAAGATTGGTACCCACAAGAGCCCATCCCAATTCCGGAATCGGCCCTCCCGAAGAATGTTACCAGTTTTGAGTGCATCGAAATCAAGTGAGTCTCAATTCTCGATTGAGGTCAAAAATAAGGTTTTCTTTCAATTTTGCGGGTATTTGGACGGGAAATTGCTCGCCTTCTTGCGTCTGATTCAGCCCTTGCTCACCGACGTGCATCTGCAATGGGAACCCACCCGATTGAATGCATTCAATAAGGTTGGCGCCGCCAAATTCAGAAATGCTGTTGAGGTGGCGATTCTCAGGCGCGTTTTTCAACTCTGCGCATCCATTGTTGAGTCAATAGCCAACTTCCAAGTTTAGAGTAAAACAAAACGAAACATTCACGGAATCCCAATATTTGTCGTATTTTTCGGTGCAATCACGTTGAGCTATTTATTGTTGCTCCCTCCAAATGGCACTGTTGCACACTCACTTCGCCGAACAGTTCTACGCAGCCACTTCGTTGTGCCTGTACTTGGACCACGATATAGCGAATGCGAATTACAGCAGCGATGCGCTGCTGGCACCGGTGCTGCGCTGGCTCAAAGCTCCCAGTCCAAGACCCAGAAACCTGTTTCTGCGCGTTCACTGCTATTCCTACAAGACTGCCCACTTTCTGGCCATGATAGAGGCGATTAAGCAGGTTTCTGAGTCCAGTGTTTTTGGGGGAAATTGCATCACTGTAAAGACCCAGAATGGATCTGACAATGCCGCCCCTTTGAGGACTTCATGGAAGCTGAGACTGCTGCTTGCTTCCTCGTCCAGTTCGTCCATTATTGGCATTCGTCAGTGATGGACGAGCAACTGAACGTGGACCTATTCCGCGAACCAGGCGTCATTCTGCCCTTTGTGCTGGAAAATGGGCACTCTCAAGAACGCCTTGCACTGGGCAAACTGACACCGTCGACTGTTGGAGGAGGCATAGTCTGGTCCATGGAGCTGAGTCGCACCCTTATTGCTGATGACGGCGACGGAGAGGAATGGTGCAAAGGGCGGCTTCGAGAAATGCTCAGCGAAGAGGGAGGGAAGCCCAAACGACAGCTACGGTTGCGAGTAGAAGGAATTGGGTGAGCCGTGAAGGGCGAGTTAGGCCGGCCGAGGGCAATGTTAAAATCGTAAAATAAAAGAGGAGTTTTTTAATTAAAATTGAGAGAAAATGAAAATTTTCTATTTTTTAAACTTTTTTAAGAGAATTCAATGAAGAAGGCGAGGAGGACCTGATGGACGAGCTAAACGCGATGATGGATGACGGTGACGAAAGTGCAGAAAAAGCAAACAGAATGGATGACAACTTTGTGGCTGTTTGCATTCTTTGCGTTCTAATCTTGGTAGTAAGCCTGCCAGTCTACGCTGTACTACTCTATCTACTACCGGATGAAATACTAATATCATTTTGACCAATGGTCTCGTCCCTGTTCATGTTTATTTCTGTACCGGAATATTGCGCGATCAATTAAATTTTACCTAATTAACAATTGTCTCTGATTTTGTTTCCTTTGCGCTCTCATTCCACCATCGATGTGCCAAATAGGGTGCGCCTGAAATGAAAAAAACACTGTTGAATCTGAATCCGCCTCTTGCACCCACGTACATGGCTGTGTGTCCGATGTGCCGCTCCAGGATCTCCTGCAGCACAATGGAACGGTCCGACTTGAATTCGTAGAATTCGCCGTGCGTGCGTCTGCTCGGAATGGAGTGCCACTCGAATTGGCGTTTCCCTTGCGCCAGTTGCGTTTCCAAAACACTATCCGTTTTCTGATCGTTGTATTCCGCCGGCTGAATACAAAATATAAACTATATTTAAAAACCTGTTTAATTGTGGTTTGAAAATGCTGAGATTCCCCAAAGGGTTACCATAAATCGGAACGAGCGTTTTGCGGGCAATTGGAGCTCTGTGAGCGCCAACTCACCCAGAACGGCGCACAACGTCCGCTCGAATTGCGCATCGCTCATTTCGCTGTCGTCGAAATTATACCGTCTCGTGAGTGTGCACGAGAACGTTTCCAAATGCTAAATTATGGGCATTATTTTCCATTTATTGAATCCAAATTTAACCGCCAAATGCTGCACCATTTGGCACACATAACCGCGGTTGAAGTCAAAACTTAGGTACGGCTGGAACTCCAAACTCTGATAAAAACACAACCTTAAAATTTCATCCGAAAATCTGATTCCAACTCTGAGTCTGTTGATGTCATTCAGCCGCTTCAATATCTCCAGCAGCGCCTCGTCCAAATCATCGCCCCCAACACAGTAAAGCTGTAAATTACAAATTAGGACATTCAAAAATAATTGTAGGGATAAAACAGAGGTACTTCGTGAAAAGGCATTGACTCGTTTACGCAACCGCTGAGTACCACTTCAATGCACACTCCAAGGGACGAGAGACACTTGAATTCGTAGAGAGCCTCCAACTGGGAAATGTCCACTTCTCCGCGCAAATCTCGCACATAATTTCGCCAAGTGAACGAGAAATGCTCCAATTGGGGACAAACGGCGGCGATTTGGCGCAAAATGTTCTAAAAGAATTAAAAATATCAATTACTAAAAATTGAAAGCTATTTTTTGGTTTACGCTGTCCACTCGAATGCAGTATGGGTGGAGTTTGAGGGCGCGCAGTGAATGGAGGCGAGGGTGCAGTCCATCCAACAAGGGGTCCAATTGTTTTGTGTAGAAAAAGGGCCATTGTGAACTAAATATTGAAAAACTCGAGTAATCAGAGATATGCCAAAAACTCACTCAAAGAATTTGGCGATCATTTCCGGGTCATCCGAATGCCCTTTCGGATTGAACTGTTCGCTCAAGAATGGGAGAAAATAGCGCAGCTCTGGGCATTTGGAGGCCAACAGGGCCCATCCCTTTGCCTCCGTTTCGCTCACATCCCAATTTTCAGAGAGCCAGTTGTGCAGATATTTCAGAGTTGGGGGCACAATTAAGGCCAATTTGCCGCTTTCTGGCTCATTGGTGAACAAGTCCTGGAAGTAGCCGACACGAAGGACCTCCAAATGGGGGCAGTCGGCCAACAGTTTGGCGAAGGCAGCTCTGCTCCGTTTCTGAACCGAAATATTTATTTGTAATTGTTGGATGTGGGTGAACTGGCCCTTTTGTTGGCGTGGATTGAGAGTGAGTTGAGTTGCCGTGCAAAGTGCTTTTGGATCAGCTGGATGTGCCATTCGTCCAGCGGTTCGTCAATCCGCAAATGGGCCAGTCTGGAGAGCAAGTGCAGATTGCGGCCAAACCGAGTTGCAATGCCGATCCCGGGGCAGAGGTGCAGCTCCAGGAGGTGAGGGCCCGTCCGCTCCAAAAGGGCACGCAGAACCGCCAGCTGAAGTCATGGCACAATTTGAGGTTTGTTCCGCAAAATTTACTGTTCTTGACGGTCTCCTGTGCTTGTACAGGTCCGGATCGGCCAGCACCCTCTTGTAGTGCTGCAGGGCCGCCTTTTCACTTTCCTTCAGTCGCACCAAAACATTGCCATTGACAACACTCAATTTGGCGCTGCAAAAATTGCACAGATTCGCGAAGGCGCAAGCGTGTTCCTTTTCCTCCCCCGCCCCATGGCCCAATTGTTCCTTTTGCGCCTCCTCGTGCAGTCGAACCAATTGGGCGGTGACCTGCTCAGGGTCAGTCGTTCAATCGTTTAATGTTTATCTCTGTTCATCCCCAAAACCCACCTCCGTCTGTCCTTGGGCCCATCTCTCGGCCATTCGGTCGATTTGGTCCTTCTGCCTCCACGGCTCCGGGATTCGGAGCATTTCCCGGGTGAAGCGCAAATGCCGCTGTCCGGTCCAGCCGTACATGTGGCCCAGAGCCCACCACGAACGGCACACTCGCTCCAATCGGACCCGATCCCGGAAATTGAGCTGCGAGAAAATGCGCTCCTGAACGGAAGAAATCGTTGTTTTTTGGGAAATATTCGTTCCACCAAAATCTGCTGGGGCAAATCCTCCAACCGCTTAGGGCCCTCCTCGTGGTGAATTTCTCTGTCGCTTTTGGAATTCATTTGGGGAATATGTAAAATCTAAAAATTAAACGCAATTTATGAAATTACGCACACAAAAAGGAAATTCAAAACGAACCAGAGGAACATTGAAGATTGAATAATGAATACCGCTTTTCAACTGCTATTTGTCAATTAAAAATAAAGTGGTGAAGAAATAATATTTGGGAGCGCCCGTTCCTTTCCCCTCTCACTTCTCCGTTCTCCCTGCCCGCGCCACTCCCACATTTTGCTCTCTCCCCAATCAATAACAACTCTCATTTTCATTTCTCTCAGTGCACCAGCGGAGAGCTGCAGGCTGAGGGTACAAGGCACACAAGACAAATGGAAATGTTTAGTGCACGCATCGAGAGTTGTGAAGCAATTAAAATTTTTGATTGATGTAAACTTGTAAACGGCTTATTCGGCTAACACAAAAATGATAATCATTAATCAAGCCTAGCAATGAAAATGAAGGCAACGTTTTTGTCTTTCTGATCCAACATTCGGCAGTTTCTCCCAAAATGTCAGGCAGAGCCGGATTCGCCTTGGACCCTTGGAGTTGTGCGCTGTTCTGGGCTTGCTGTGCGCACTATTGTCCGTTCGCCTTCCCCCAGTCCCCCACACAGGTTCCGCTCCCACGTCCATCCCGCCCTCATCCCTCAAAAGCAATCCAATTCCCCTCAATCATCTTCTGCTTGGAGACAACAATTATAGTGCGCCAATTGGTGCTTCTTCTCCCTGGCTGGGCGGTTGTGGGGGCCGATGAGTGTGTGTGTGTGTGTGTGTGTGTGTGTGTGTGTGTGCATCCATCCATTCATTGCCCACATTGAATGTATAAATGTTGGCGACATCCCACAGCAGCCCCATTCCCCCTCTTCTTCTGCTGATGTTCTCCGCGCGGAATGCCGGCCTGCTGGCCGTGGCCAGTTCCATCGGCGCCCTGTGCGCCATTTGCTTCTACTTGCCCTTGCTGGTCATCAAGATCGGCCAGATCAGCGAGCAGCTCAAAGTGGACTCGGACGAGTTCAAGGCGATGGCCGATGACGCGTGGGGGCAGTTGATCAGCGCCAAGAGTGGCCAACATCCGAGTGTTTTGCGTGAACGTCGTCAGGTGAGAAAAATGGAAAAGGCCGAGTGTGTGAAACATTTGGTCCATTTAAGGCGTACGGCGAACTTCCCAAGTCGTATCCGCTGCACAACACCTACGCAAAGCAAGACGCCTACGTGCAGGGACCCACTTGCGGTAACCAAATAGTAGTTGTGTTTTCTCGCCCACACCCGATTTCAGTCTGCAACGCGGCAAACAACTGTCCTTCTGGTCCACCGGGCCCTCCCGGGAAGCCAGGCGAAGACGGACTTCCTGGGTCGCGAGGGCCACCTGGCACAGTGGGACTTCCGGGGGTGGCACCGCCAGTGGCCATCGATCCGGTTGGCTGGACCATATTTAAATAGAGAAATATTTATTTAATTGCAGAACACCGGCTGCAGAGTGTGTCCGCACGGTCCAACCGGGCCGCCTGGCCCTCCAGGGGAAACGGGCGCGGCCGGACCAGAAGGACTGCCTGGTCCGCCGGGAAGGGGCGGAGAAGACGGGAGAACCGGCTATCCAGGGAACCCGGGCATTCCAGGTCCCCAAATGCGGCACAAAGAGTATTAAAGACACACCCCCTTTGCAGGAGAAGCGGGCAAGGCCGGCAAACTGGGGGAGCCAGGTCCCCCCGGAAGGGACGGAGTGCGCGGACAGAAGGGTTCGCCGGGACCGAAGGGCGAGGCAGGACCTCCGGGGCCGAAGGGTCCCGATGGGTACCCGGGCCCGGATGGACAGCGTGGAAATGACGGGGCGCCAGGACCGGCTGGACCAACGGGGTGAGAGCAATTGGATGGGAAATGTGTGCTACAACTGTCCGCCAAAGGGCCATTGGAATGCCCGGGGCGGACGGACAGGCGGGCAGCCAGGGCGCAACGGGAGCCCCCGGAGAAGATGCCCAGGTTGGGGAACTGGGCGGAGGGATAATGGTTTACAAGTTTACATTACCCCAACAGTACTGCCCTTGTCCGCCGCGAAGCCAGGGAGTGGACAAACCCGCGGGCTACGAGACAAAGCCCTCCTACGAGACGCCCAAATCCACCTACGACACCGGGGTGCAGAAGCCGGCGCTGCCTCCCAGCTACGAGTCGGTGGCCTCGGTGAAGATGCCCGAGTCGGCATACGCAGGTGGAGCTAATGGACACTGAACTATTGTAATTCCTGTAATTCCGCATTTATTCAAGATGCGCCCGTTCGAAAGAGCCAGCCGCCGGCACACGCGCCACAGTCGGCCAACCCGTATCGAAAGTTGGCTGCCTTATGAGAAGGAACAATGGGATGAAAATGAAAGTGATGACTGGTGACTGAAAAGTGATACATGTAATATGTAATAAATAAAAATACAACTAATTCACTGCCGTGCTCAATCATCGTGAACTGTTATAAGTTATTACCCATGTCTTGGTGAACATTGTGATTGCCGGACTGATTCAACGACAAAAATATCGATTGAAAAGATCGTTTATTTCTGAGGTCATTTAATTTAACCACGAACTGGGATTTGATGGTTAATGGAAATCTCGCCTCTGTTTTTGCAGCTCATACCAGGCCAACGACCGCAGCGGCCGTTTCTTTTTGAGAAGCGTGATCGGGGTGGCGCAGTTGGACGGCCGGCGGGAGCAGAACCCAGTCATAGGCAAACAATTCTGCGACAAGTCCGTCTACGATCAGGTGCGCCAATCGCATTAATGTCCGTGAAACCGAATTTTGTGGACCAAGGGCATCATTTTTCGGAATCCACACCTTTTTAAAATGTGGTTTTCCACAAAATTCTGTCCGCTCACAGTGTTTATATTTTTATTTTTCTAAAGCATGCTAATTAGATACGAACCCCGAAACAGTTTTTACACTAAACATGCATACCTATGCTTCCGCTGATTTGCCAGGCCTGCGATGGGGATCGATATATCTAATATATAAAATTTTTTAGAATCGTTTAATAAAATGAGCACACCTCTTTTTGGGACTTCCATTCTTCTTTGCTCGTACATTTTTCGTGATGGCACTCTGACAGCGCATTCTTCGTTTGCCTCTTGCAACAACGGGATTCCATGTGCGCACCTGAAAAAAGTGTTTTTATTTTATGTGCAAAAAATAATTTTAAATTTGGACACCGATTTACTCTATTAATATCCCACGGGGAATTATTTTCAGCATATGCGAGTGCGCATTTCGCGTCCGCCAACTTATTCTGGAGTTCCGAGCAAACCATTTGGTGGAATACGTTCATTCTGGGAATTGTTGTAGAAAGAGGGTTGAACAAAGAATGTGTGGAAAATGAAGTTGCTGAATGAGCTGAACGGTGAAAGTGTCCATCAAAAAGGTTTTTTATGCCAAAATGGCTATGGATGAATGGGAAACATCCGCCAAAATTACGCTCGCGGATTGGTAAGGCATGGATTGATCCGAATTTCTAACATATCTTGATCTCGGATCAGTGAGCTTGGTTCTCAGATTCTCAGTGCCCAGTGGAGATTGGGCGAACTGAATTCAAAAACAAGCACTTCTGAGCGTACTCAAATGGAATATGAATTAGGTACTTTTTTTGCGACCAGCGTCCGTTCGAATCCGATTTTTAAATCCAAATTTAACCGTCAAATGCTGCACCATTTGGCACACATAACCGCGGTTGAAGTCAAAACTTAGGTACGGCTGGAACTCCAAACTCTGATAAAAACACAACCTTAAAATTTCATCCGAAAATCTGATTCCAACTCTGAGTCTGTTGATGTCATTCAGCCGCTTCAATATCTCCAGCAATGCATCAAAGCATCATCCATCGATTCACCGGCGAGAATTTGACTAGTATTGGGTCTTGCCGTCTTGCACCTCGTAGCCTCGTACTCGTACCGAATTCCTACCTCCAAAAAATGCTCGTACTCGTACTTGTACTTGTACGAGCGCCTATAAAAATTAAAAATGCGAGAGAAGGGAAACGATTCGTATATAGTAGTGGTATCCCGTTCAATTGGTTCAATTTTTTGCAAAAATGGTGCATTCTGCTACGGTGGCGATGACTGCTCTTGTGGCGCTGTGCGTGCTCAGCCAACAGTTTGGGGCGGTGGAAGGTGGTTGGTTGTCGAAGCCCAGTGAGTCCCTTCTATCAGGGTCAGATGAGACACCAAATTCCAGAGCCGTGCATCGAAGGCGGAGGGTACACGTTTGCCACCCAGAACGGCAACATTCTCAACAAGTACGGGTGCAAACAGGCCGGCTGCAAATGGGTGGTGGTCGGCAAAGACGATATAGGGCCAAGTAAGCACACAGGCATTGGGGCAACAGATTCCCAAACTGTGCTAATATGTATCATTTGGCATTTATTAATTAATCATATTTCACGAATTCCATCACTTTCAGTTTATGGATGCGTCAAGAAATGAGGAACCGAGTCGAAGAAGAGAGCGAACATTGAAAAGCTGTCTAAGGGGAAAACCGATTTTGAAAAGACAACGCATTTTATAAATTTCAATTTTCACGTACAACTTCTGAGGTTTTTTCGGTACTTAGGGAGTTTGGGACCCCCCATTGGTCGGAGATCGGTGGGGAGGAACCTATTACTTTGTCCATATTGGTCGGATCGGCCTAATTCTGGTACCATTCAACTCAGCTCGCCGAGACGCGTCGAATGAGCTATAATTTGTCGATTTTAAATTCTTGAGCTGAAAACCCAAAAGGGTCCCCCTGTGCTTTTAGCCAACTTTGACATGTCATAACTTTTTCTCCAAAATATGCATAGTATTTTGGAGTTTTTCCTCGTTTTGTCTCTCTCCTTTATTCTCTGCTGTTTTTGAGTCTCGTTTGGACTGTGAGTTGAATGAAGTGTGTAAACAAATGAAATTACAGATCGGAAATTTTTGCAGAGTTTTACAAATTCAATGTACGGCTTTCCAAATCTCAACAATTAATTCTTTATTGAAGTTTGCAAGAGCAAAACGTTATTGCGATGCGATCTGCCGGCCAAATTCTTCCATCACTCTCGAGCCTCCTGCTGGACCGAGTCGTGGTTGCACTTGGAGATGATGTTCTTCACTGGGCCGCACACCTAAATACTTTAGAGTTTTGCCCGAACCGGGTGTTTTGTACCAGATAGCGCACATCCCAGCCATGCGAGGCTGTCCCGTCGCAAAAGTCCTATTTCGAATGTAATAGAAGCTATTATTATTGTCCAGATCAAAACCAGAAGTTTGCTTTAAAAGAACTTTTTATGGGGATTTTTGATCTATCTCTTCAGATTGATTGTTTCTGCTCAATGTTTCGCCCACCCTGCAGATGCCGTAGATGCCGACCACGCCGTGCTGTTCGCAGCACTCGGTGTTGTTGTGTCCGCCGGCGTAGCACTTGATGAACGGACTGCAGGCACCCTTGGTCATGCACCTGGGAACAGCACAGAGCAATGGGATCATGGGCCTTTAAAGCCCAAAAACCGTACCATTGCTGAGCGATGGAAAAGTCGGGCGGGGGATAGGTGCAGACTGCGCGAAAATAATATAATTTCAATAATATCGATTATTTTGCCGAATTTTAAAAAATTTCAAATGTAGCTTGTCTCCTAAAAATTGATTTTTTTCCTTCAAATTTTATCCACCTTCTGGACAATCGATTTGCTCCTTTTGGCAGCACTGTGCGAATTTGTCTCCGGCCACGTCGTTGCCATCGCCCAAAGCGCTGTCGACGCATCCAATGGCGAAAAGTGCCACAACGATTGAAAGCAGTTGGCGACGCATTTTGAACTGATTCGAGTATAAAAAGTAAAAACTGTAAAAGAGCTATAATTCGAAAAAAGGAATATTAGATATGTATGTATGTTAGCAAGCTAGGTGGCGGTTTGGCGGTAGCAGACTCAAAGTCTCAATTCTCTCAGTGGATTGATTTTTTGTGAAAAATTGTGCTTGCTTTGGGAGAGCAAAAGGGAGATGCAATAGTGATGGATGGAGAAATGAGAATGAGAATGACTCACCAGCAGCAGCAGAGCAGAGCCATTGTTGTCCACGGCAGAGAGAGGAAAGGTCACATTCACTCCCCAGTCCCCGCAACACAACAACAACTGCAAGGTATGGTGAGCCAGAAGCCAGTGCAGTGCTAGAGATAAAGGAAAGAAGATACATAAATATGTATCTCTAACAACATGACAATGCGGTAGGGGTCGGTTCGGCGCCGCCAGTTCGGCGCCAGCGAAACATTTGTGGACATATCTCGGTGATCACTGAGAATTAGGCAATGTTCATGGGCTCATTCGATAGCCAAGAATGTGGACTATGCGTAAAAAAGTTGATTTGATTCCAACTGACTGATCCGTTGCTGAGCTATGATTTTTTGAATGGACTTGGCCACTTTTTGGACAAATTTAGCAAGTTTTTTGGCTTTAACTTTGAAATGGCTTGATCAATCTAGTCCACATCTTTTTTATCAGATAGCCCTAAGTATTAGCTATCAAATGGTACCAAGATCATTGTTTGGAATGTCTTCGTTCGAGTGATAAAAAATCTGGCGCCGAACCGTGCTGAGTCATTACTTAAATGGTGCCACTTGGGGCGTTACTTAAATGGGGCCACTTGGGTCATTACTTAAAAGGGGCCACTTGGGCGCTACTTAAATGGGGCCACTTGGGGCGTCTAAGCTTAAGCTAAAATTGTAAGGTATAGACGTAAGCTAAGCTTAAGCCAAGCTTAGGCTAAAACATTAGACCTAGACTTAAGCTAAACAAACTAAGCTTGGCTACATGTTAGGCTCAGAAGTAAGCTAGACTAAGCTTAGGCCAAAAACTTTAGGCTTAGGACTAAGCTAAACTAAAGACGCCCCAAGTGGCCCCATTCTAACGTGTTTAGCCTAAGCTTAGCCTAGCTTATGTCTGAGCCTAACGTGTAGCCAAGCTTAGTTTGTTTAGCTTATGTCTAGGCCTAATGTTTTAGCCTAAGCTTGGCATAAGCTTAGCTTACGTCTATACCTTACGTTTCTAGCCTAAGCTTAGACGCCCCAAGTGGCCCCATTTAAGTAACGCCCCAAGTGGCCACATTTAAGTAATGACCTAGCACCGCGCCGAACTGGGCCGGCGCCTAACCGGCCCGATCCGATGACAATGAGTAGGTGTGTTCTGCTGTTTTTTTTCTGCGTTCTCTCGTTCTCTTCCATCAAAGGTGGTCTCGGCCGGCGAGGCGCGAGACTCAATCATTCCTTGATTCGAGTCTGCATCTGAAGTTGTGAAGTTTTTAATCATTTTAAAGCCTCCAAATAACGGAAAAACCCGAATTGTTTAAAAATCATTTGGACTTTGCCTTTCATCCCCAATTCTGACATCCTCTCAAAAATTCAAAAAATGCCATTTTATTTTGCCATTCACCGAAAAACAAGTTGTTTTGCGCAATTTCGATCAATCAACGCATTTCTCGATTTCCCCATTCATTTGGCGGAAATGTTTTTCACCAAAATGGGAAAACACTCAACAGGTGCCTTTTAATAAAATGGGACAGGGAAAAGAGAAAATAGTGTTGTTCATTAGCGGAGGTTGCGCAAATCCAGTAAAAACAAAACACACATATCCACGTTTACCAAGCCCATTTAAAACCCCCACACATTCCCACTTCATCACTCACATTCCATTTTTGCGATTCCCCCAATTTCCCCGTTCACAATGTGCCAAACAGGCTTTCGATTCCTTTTGGGATTTTTGCTGTTCGTTTTTGCCGGCCATCGCCTGCTTGTGCGGGCCCAGATGCCGCGCGCTGGATCGCTGATCTGGAACGAGGAGTTCGACGGGTCCACTCCGCACAACTGGATCAACGACATCGGCGGCAACGGCTGGGGCAACCAGGAGCTGGAGTACTACACAAGGTTGTGCCCATTATTGTTAGACTAAAGACTCAAATGGCGTCTGCCGCCAGTGCGAATCGAAAACCGCAACAGCGAAGGCTGGCACGGTTGTATGGCCAAGTTGAGGATTGATGTGTGTGTATCCGGACACAACAGACTCCAAATTCTGATATTTGCAAAATTTAGATATATCTAAAAAGAATAGAAAATTAGAGAGCGCTTTTGTTGGGGTTTAAATTTTAAATTTAAATGATTTGATTATTCTGCTCCAGTGGGAGGGACAACATCGGTCTGGACGGTCGCGGCAATCTGTACATCACGGCCCGATCGGACAACGCCGGCAGATTCCAGTGCTGGTACGGCCGGTGCAGCTACACCTCCGCCAAGATCAAGTCGCCGCTCGCGTTCAAATACGGTCGTATCGAGGCGCGCGTCCAAGTGCCGCCAGGTAACCGATTGCCCATGATCCTGATGCCTCAGGTCCGCCGGAATTTCGCGTACAGGCGCGGGCATGTGGCCGGCGGTGTGGATGCTGGGCAACAAGTTCCTGAGCGGCACCCCGTGGCCCTACTGCGGCGAGATCGACATCATGGAGTGGCTGGGCGGCGACCCCAACGTGGTGCACGGCTCGCTGCACGGCGGCAACAACAAGGGCGACTACGACCCCTCGGTGGCCTTCAACACCGGCGTGGTGACTTTGCCATTTTATAATTTGGAGATAAAAAGGGAATTGGTCGGAACATGACTAATACGCAAATTAAAAAATCTCCTTTTTTGGAATTAACCAAACTGGACCCTCAAACTCGGTTGATTTCGATCACCAGCGCCTTGGCCTCAATGCCCCTCCCCGGCAGAACATGTCCGCCGGCTTCCACACCTACACCATCGACTGGGTGCCCGGCTCGATCACCTTCTACGTGGACGGGCGTCAGTACGCGCACTTCACCAGCGCCGGTGTGCCCGAGTACAAGTGGCGCTTCGACTCGGACTTCTTCTACGTGATCCTGAACTTGGCCGTCGGCAGCAAGGACTCGTGGGGCGGGGCGCCGGTGAACAAATTCATTATCATAATTCATAATTCACATTTTGGCATTAAAAGTCATTTAAGAAAAATTGGCGATTTCTCTTTAGAACGGCAGCACCCGATTCCCGGGCACCATGCTGGTGGACTACGTGCGCGTGTGGAACCCGCCCGGCTCGCAAAAGGCAGCAGACCTGAACTCAGTGGACGGGGGCGGCGGCACCCCAATGACCCAGACGGTGGCGGCCCCCTCCAACGGACAGACCTTCTCGACGGAACACCACCAACAGCAGGTGCCTAATAACACAGAACCCAGATCGGTCAGGTCAAATCAGGCACTGTTTTTCTGTTAGATTCGAGTGGATTAAGTTTTACCATTAAAATGTGCCGCTGTTTCTCTCACAGAGTGTTCGCGGCAAGATGTTGATGGAACACGAGCCGCTGTTGACGCGAAGTGAATGGGAGCACCAGCAGAAACAGGGCGGCGGCACAAGTGCGGGCACTGTGCTCAAGAATGTCGCCACCACTGCCGCACTCGGGGGACTGGTAAATGGATTTTGGGAAAACTTATAAGTTATAATACTTGTACAATGAATGAGAGTATTGACTATTGAATATGGGATTATAAATAAGTGATCGAACATCCCAGGTGGCGGCCGCAGCGGGCAACCCGTACGTGCAGAGCGCGGTGAAGCAGGGCTGGTCCGCCGTCCAGAGTGGCGAGGCACTCGCAAAGGGCAAAGAGTTCTGGCGGCGATTGACCAGCGGGGGCACTGCCCCCGGGGCCCGCATTGAGGACTACAGGACGCTGCACTCCAGCCAGTGAGAGAGGGTGAGGGCCTGTGGCGCTGGAGTGTGCTGGGAACACCTTTTTGTGCAGATGAAGAAACGGGAAATGGTTTTTTTTTTATAAATTTTGACCTGTGAATTTCTTATTTCGGGTGGTAAAACTACAGACAGAGTTTAGTAAAAAAACAAAAGAATTGAAAACATTCCCAATGAATGTTGTCCGAATGCAGTACAATCAAAAAGAGCAGTTCTCTTCTCCGTTTCGTTATACGCGGGTTTTGGCTTTTTGGCCGATCGCCCATTTGTTCTTGAAGTACAGGTTCGGCTTCAGTTCCTGGCACACCTGATCAAAATTCAAATCAAGTTTTTTTTCGTAAATTTGTGTAGGTCAAAATTGGTCTTTAGGCCTTCTGCTTAAAATGGAGCGGAATGCAAGATTTTGCTCACAGATGCCATGTTGTAATTGAATTTAAAAGCACTATTTCCAGCGCATCAAACAGCAATTTGAGGCAACTAGGCTGGCTCAAATATTTTTCGAATTTTGGAATTTCAAAGTT
>VAHH01000938.1:0-17395 GCA_013357305.1 Radopholus similis | reverse complement strand
CCACTTGGTTACACATCGGTGCCCAATTGTCCGGATTTCCGGTGCCCAATTGTCCAAATTTATCTGGTGCCCAATTGTCCGGTAATCACTCGAAGTCCTTCCAAGTGAAATAACCTCTGCGCTTCAGCGCCAGGCTGTTTTATGAGATTATGAGACATACCTAACTGGACAAGGAACGAAGCTAAAAAACAGCGTTCTTGGAGGACTCATTGGATTGAGAGAGCTGGGAGCTCTACTAAAATGGTGCCAAGAACAGCCTGGCGCTGAAGCGTGCCTATTCGGTCCTTTTCGAGTAATCCCAAAACCAGGCCAACAGCACCACAACCCCACCTCGTTCACATCGGCGGCCGCAGCCACAGCGGCAGGCAATGGTACTACGCCGCCATTTTGTGGCGCGCCCAGTGACTCCAGCGAACAGTCGTCGTGCTGTAGGCGAAGCGAGTTCAAATCTAGGGGGAGAAAAAAATTTTTTTTAATGTAAATGCCTTTAAACAAACATTTAAATTCAAATAGATTTTTGACGCTCATTCATATCTACTTTATAATTTACATGGATGATTGCTGCGCGTGAGTTTGGCGACCAGTGAATTGGCGCGCCGAATTTTGGCGGCGCGCCGCCGCTTGTGCCACAAAATGATGTTGTACTTGAGGCGAATGGAGCGCGCGTACAGGAATCTGAAAAAGGTTACCAAAATTAAGAAGCCCTAGGCATAGACTCAAAATAATGTTTTGATTTGACGAGTCTATCAAAACGTCTTAGATTTCCCCGCTCAAACATTTGGGCAGCAGGGACCATTTAAAAAGCCATAACTGCGTAAAAAAGATTGAGCTAGAAAAGGGTTCCCAAAAGTGAATTTTTAGAGCTGAGAATGCGCCGCCAAATATGGCCAATTTCCGGCCCATAGGCAGACAGTTCCAATGGATGGGACACCTTTTTGGCTCTAAAACGTCACCAGATCCAACTCAATTTTCCGCCGACTTGCCTGAATATTTTGGCCATCACGTCGCCGATGTTGGTGAGGAAGAGCAGCATGAGTGGGATTCCGATGATCGCGAACAGGATGGTCAGCGTTTTGCCAAAGTATGTTTTGGCAGCTGTGTTCCCGTAGCCAACTGGAAATAGGTTTGAAAAATCGATAAAAGGTAGAAAGCCAAAGTCATTTTATGCTCTAAATCTCTAAATGTCTAAAGCTTAAGAGCCAAAAATCAATAATTTGATGATAATCTATGCCATACTCGAATTGATATTTTACTTGATATTAGATATCACTGATAGATTTTGATAAATCAATGAAAAATCGATAAATTGACGAATATCAATAATGTGCTAAAATGTGTCTGTGCCAACTCACTTGTCGTGATCACGGTCAGCGAGTACAGGAATGCGCCGGTGAAGGTCCACTGGGCGCTCACGCCGAACTCCTTGCCGTCATAGCCGCGCCGGATGGCCCACATGCACTTGCGCTGGAACTGCTTGGTCTGCGCGTACACCACACGCTCCCATTCCGCGCGGTCCAGCTTGTTCACGCGAAACGTCGCGTTCCAGGCAATGTCGACGGCGCGTCGCCGCGCACCGGTCACCTCGCTTTGGATGTAGCGCTGCAAAAATCGATAGCCAATCGATAAGTGAAAGAGTCCACCAAAATCTATTGGATAGGTGTACACAATTATTAATTACATATTTGTTTTTAATTGCGATACCTACATAGTAAAAATAAATCGATAACTATAAGATAAAATGTCAAGTAAATTCCACAATAAATTGGGAATCAAATGAAAAAATTGATAACTGGGAAAAAAATAAAAATCAATCTCTCATCTGGTCATTTCTATCGTTTTACTTTTACCTATCTTTAATCAGCTCTCAGTAGGTGTTCTTTTTAATGGATTATGCGATCTTGTGATCAGTGGTGCTCACCTCGTGCGGACCTTCGACCGCGCGGAACACGACCGCGCCCAGGAGCGCGTACCCGATCACCAGAGCGCAGAGACCGACATGGGAGAAGAAGAAGGCGATGATACGTTTGACGAGGTTGACCACATGCGTGACCTCGAAATGGAAATGCGATGAATTGAATGGCGTCAAATTTAGATCGATTTGAATGACAAAGTTATGACCCTATGACGTTATGACTTTTATGGCCTCATTTGTTCAGAACTGTCAGATGTGTACATACATGCTAGTTTTTGCTATATCGATTCTTAAATTCCTTGCAAGATGAATTAAACGAAATTTGATTAAAAATCGAGTACTTGATAAAATATTCGATAAAAATCTTCGATGTCATTCATAATAATGTCTAATTTTAATGAATATAGATATAAAGCACTTAGGTACATTACACAAATTTCAATAAAAGATAGTTTTGTTCATCGAGACTCGAGACCCAGATTCACTAGGTCTGCCCCATGTATAGCCCAATTTGCTTGCAAAATACTCAATGGATATTTGGTCGGAACTCAGATCTTGCAGGATAACTAGCTTTGAAGTTTGAACGTTCTAAGCTTTGATAGTCCTATGCCCGGTCTTGTTTGTGACCTCTGTGGTGTTCCCCCACTCACTCACCTTTGAGCGCCTATGTCTGCGGCTGGCGGCCATCCAATTAGCCAATCAGTTGCGGCGGCAACGACACTGGCTGAGCAGCAGGGCGCCTCATGGAACAATGTGTCTTCTTCCAATTTCTAATCCGAGATTGCGGCTGCTGCCGAAATAATCCATAAATGGCGCTGTGCTGCTGCTGCTGGCGGGCCAGCCAAAAACTTTGTTTCCCGTCGCCGGGCGGCCCTCCCGGGAATTGGGGCAGCGCTTCTTCCTCTCGCTGCTGGACGGCAAAAAGCGCTGCACTTGGAGCAGCCAGCCAGCCAGGCTTGGCGAAGAAGAAGACACCAGAAAACACAAGGCAAAGCCCCGGGAATGGATGAATCTGTGTGTGGATGGGCGGCAGGAATTGCGTCAGCGCGGCACACATTCCCTCCATATCTTTGTCTTTGGCGGGGCATGAGCCGCCTCTGCCATTCATCAAAACGCCACATTTTCCCCAATGAGAGAAACGAGCTGATGACGACGAGGAAATAAAAGACAAAACATGACATGAAGTGCAATGGTGAAATGGGAATATGGGAAATGGGAATACAACAAAAAACATTGTCCTTTGTCTTTCAAAACCATTTTTCGAATAAAGTGTTGATAAATAAACTTTATGGCAAAATGTAATATTTTTGGCAAGGAGAAGGAGAAGAGAACAGAGAAGAAGAGAACAACAGAGAACATATACCTACAATCTATAAATTTAAAAGGCAGTAATTTTTTCGCCCAAACCATAAGTCCAAACGTCCAGACGATTATCGCCTAGTCCAGGTCAGCTAGATTTTTTGGTATTCTGAATCCAGAATACTGGATTAGGCCACTTACAGGTATCCGAATAAAATCAGATCAGACCCCCAAATTTTCGAAATGGGAAAAATCGGGATTACCACGGGACGAATTTCCATAGTGTTTTCCAGAAAATTTGCTCCATTCTTTTAGGTTTCAATTTTCAACAATTGTCTGATGTGATCATGATCACTGCTCCCGGTGTGTGTCAATTGGCTTCACGGGCCGCCTAATGAATCGCAGAAGTGATGGCCAAATCAATTCGCCGTCTGTGGGCTGCTGGGGCGAGAAAAAGAAACCGGATAAAGCGGGGGACGGGGCGACGGGATCAGCAGCCGCCTCAGCCGACAAGCCGCCGCTCATCAATCGATCCACAATCTCCACTGCGCTGTGCTGGCCAGCAGCAGAGTCTCCGCCGCCGCTTTCACTTCTCGCCGCACTCATCGGCAGCAGTCCCGGAGTGACTACAGCGGCGCACAATGGGCAACTACAAGTCGCGGCCGCAACTCTCGTGTGCAGGTTTGATTGAACGATTTGAACAAAAATTGGGCCTTTTCAAGCATTGTATTCGATCAAGGTTCATTTTCCATTAAAGAATTGATTTACGATGTTTACGACTCTTTTTAGGCTTAATTTTGGAATCTTAGTTAAATCACTTGGATGGGAGCATGAGAGATCTTTTGATCTTTGATACTTTGATACTACATAAGTCCTAAGGTCATAATTCATAAAGTAGCATAGACTCAATGGACTAGTTTTTATTTTTTTTATCTTATTTTTTAAAAGTTGGCAAAAAATTATTTGGAGCTGAATCCTCAGATCTGTTTCGATCTTTGATAATATAACATAAAACTATAAGTCCTAACATAGACTCAATAAACAAGTTTTTATGTTTTATCAAAAAGCTTTTAACGCTTAGCTCAATTGTGGAGTTTAGATTACGATCGAATTGTTTGCCATTTTCCTGGTTTAAAGCCAAAATAAGCAGTAAGTGAACGAAAGCTAAAAAAAACCCAATTTTTTGTGTTGCACATTCAGTTTAAAAGTTTACAATTTAGCAAAAATGTTTGATTGATTGATTGTTTAGACGAACTGAAGAAGCGGATCAGCGAAGGCTACGCCATTGTGCGCTCCAAACTCAACGACGACATCAAGCCCAAGTTCGACGCGCGCTCCGCGCTGCACATCGCCTGTTTCCAGGGCACACTGGACGAGTGAGTACCCTTTTAGGGCTATCAAAAATTGGACAAATTGATTGATTGATTTTTTTAGAAAACTTTTTTCGAATAAATCGATTTTTTAGGTTCCGCGCCCAACTGGACCAATTGGATTGCGCAGTGGATGAGAAGGTGTGCAGCGCACGTGAGCTGTCACTGCTCCACCTGGTCTGCATCGGCGTCTGTGAACAGGTCACCAAAACAAAGAGGCCAATAAGATAATAGGACTAAGCGGGAAACAGAGCAATATAAAAAAGCCATCGCCGACAAAATCAGTTGATCAGGTCGATCAGTGGATAATCAGATTAATAAATTGAGATATAATGACTATTGATTGGGTCAATCAATCCAGATAATTTGACCGATCAGATCAATCAATTCAAATTCCAATGATCGGGTGGTCGATCAGATGTGAGTTTTTGCGTTAATTAATTCAGAGCAAATGACCAAAGATCGGATTAGATCAGATGATTGGGAATTAAATAAAAATTTTGTTCAAATTTTATATTTGAACCTTTGCCGGTGCTTGGTCACTTTTTCACTTATATTTTAGCAATCCGAGAAAATTCGCCTGTTGTTGGAGCGCTGTGGTGGCGTCACAAATCCATCATCCGAGTGCGGCGGACCCAGTGAAGAACAACACCAACAACAATGCACTCAGCGGATGAAGGCGCTCTTACAACAGCGAACGCGCAACGGCTTCACAGCTCTGCACATTGCTGTGTACGCACTACGCATACCCTATATTCATGTTCAATGTTCATATTCTCCTAGTTTAGTCCTTAATTGGACTAAGCTGCTTTTAATATTACTTAGAGTTTAAGCCAGTTTTTTAGCGTCTGACGTTTTAAGCTCTCGCCAGATTTTAGCTTGTTTAGCGTTGGTTCCTCGTTCAGCCTCTCTTTACTTCTTCATTAATCATTAGTCGTTAATTCAGCTTTTTAGGCTAAATTAAGATTCAAAATATTCGATGCCCACCATTAAGTTTATTCTTTAACTCTTGACGTTTTAAACCAGCGCTAAATTGTAAAAGGTATTAGAGTTTTCTTTCAAAATATAGCATTAAGTTTAAGCCTCCAGAATTAGATATGTTACTTCCATATAATCTTTTAAGCCTTAATTTATTTTTGTCTTTTGCAACCTGTTTAGTTTTTAACCAATTTTACTCTCAAGGCTAAGAGTTCGTTAAATTATGGGTTTTGATGGTGCTTAGCTAAGCTTCAAATTTTTTTGCATTTTAAGCCCATTCTATTTGGTCCAACCTGTTCAGATACAAAGGCGACCGGGGCGCGGTGCAGACGCTGCTGGAGGCAGGCGCCGACCCGAACGCGTCGGTGGCGGGTGGAGTTCCGCCGCCGCTGCACCTGGCCGCCATGTCCGGCAACGCGGAGGTGCTGCGCGTGCTGGTGGCGCACGGCGCTGACGCGCAGGCGCAAGACTTTGTGCGCTACACGGCACTGCATTGCGCCGCCTACTTCGGTCATGAGCAGGTCCAAAACGAGGGAATTGGGCGCCCCAAAACTTGACAAGAATGGTTCTATTTTAGGCTGTATTAGAAATAAAATCTCAATGGCCATAACTTGGCCAATTTTTGTGTTGTCAGCTGGGAGATAAATATAGACTTATAGACAATAAATAGGGGATTCTCTGGGTTTTCCAAATGATATTTTTTTGTTTACGTTTTTATATTGAATCTGACCGAGTGACGAACCAAAAACCTCATTTTGTGGCCGGATGGAGTGTGCCGAACCAAGAATTAGTATATCCACTTAAGTCAAAATTGGGTACTCGATTGCTATTCTGGTTCTAGGGCACAATCTGAGCGTGTTTGAGTCCTTTTTTCCACTTCCAGTGTTAGAATTCAGAAATACAATAAGTAATTCGATTCTAATTTCAGACATATCGGTACTTATACTAGCTATTGGATGATGTGTTTTTTCACTGATGTATCCCATTTACAACTGACACTGTGCCATTGTAAGAGCACTCTCTATGTGTGCCTTTTGGTCTGCTCAATAA
Organism: Radopholus similis; assembly: GCA_013357305.1. Classification (NCBI taxonomy): domain Eukaryota; kingdom Metazoa; phylum Nematoda; class Chromadorea; order Rhabditida; family Pratylenchidae; genus Radopholus; species Radopholus similis. The sequence continues at coordinate 10,786 of VAHH01000938.1, read as the reverse complement.
ACTTAACTTAACATTCAAAATTCAACATTGATTTGATTGTTCCCACCTAGGTGGTACGGGAACTGTTGGCGACGGGCGCTGACGCGAACGCAAGCGGCGGAGTGCACGATCGACCGGTGGCTGGAATTGGCGCCTCAACAAAACATTCACCTTCTTCAGATTCACATTGCTGCCGGCAAGGCGAACCCTGGCCTCTTGAAGGTACGACTCATTTTCTAGGATTTTACGTGCGAAAGAAATTAAATTTGGAAGTTAAATAAACTTGTTCTAGGCTTAGTCTGGCTTCAATTTAAAACAATCTAAATGTAGGCTTAGGCTATTCAATATTATAGTTAAGTTATTGATTTACTTTGAAAATAATTTAAAAACTTAGTTTAGGCTTAGTCTGACCTCAATTTGAAATAGTCCAAATTTAGGCAATTTAATTAGAATTATTTAAATTTATTAAAAATTACGTAAATTTTACATCAGACTATCGATTATTTTGCGCGCAGGCCTTTCTGGAGGCGGGCGCCGACGCGCACCTGGCCGACGACGAGGGCAACACGGCGCTGCACTTTGCCGCCAAGACTGGCCACAGCACTTCGTTGGCGCTGCTGCTGGAGCAGAGCGGCGAGCGGGCGCGTCCGTTCGCGCTCCAGACGAACCTGTACGGCGACACGGCGCTGCACTCTGCCTGCTACACGGGTCGCATTGACGCGGTGAAGCGGCTGCTGGCTGCCGCCGGCAGTGAAGTGCTCGCAATGGTGGGCAATGGGGGAAATGTGGTGGAAGTGGGGACCATTTGATGGGCCATTTCTCGGTCGAGACTGAAGCCAAAAATTTGATCCAAGTGCCATTCGGGAGCTGAAAGTGTGCTCTATCGAATGGTCTGTTCAGCTTCCTTGTGGCCCGGGAATTGGCCAAGTTATGGCCAAATGTTTGGAAATCGCCCACTTTCCTCGTTTTTGGGCCATAACTCAGCCACAAATGTGCCAATCAATTCTCTCCAAGTGCCATTTTGTAGTGCATCCACAGCTCTTGAGAATGTGACATGTCCAAATGCAAACTTGCAGGAGAACCTGTTCTCGGAGACGCCGTTGATGGCGGCCTGCACGGCTGGCAGGCACGACCTGGTCGGCTACTTGCTGATGCAGCCAGAGGTGGACCCCAATCACCAGGCGCAGGACGGACACACAGGTACGCGCGACCTTATCTTTTGACATCAAATTGATGTCAGGTTGACAAGACTAACTTGTAATAGCCATCGAGTTGAAGCTTAAACCGTTGGGTCCCCATGCTTTCTCGCACAACTCCCAACGAATGCACTAATTGATGAAACAGGTCAATTTGGCGCAAAGATGCCTCAAATGTTGGCGATGAAATTCACCCACAACTTAGGCCCGTTTTAAGAGGTTCTTAGACAAAAAATTGACATTTGTCACAGGTCGTCCACGAACTAATTTATGTACTAGAAAAAATTCGCAGAAGAGTTGACATTAGCAGTGCACAGGTGTAAAAAGCTACGCTTGATTATATTTACAATAGATGAGTAGGGCACTAGATATTTGCGGACCAATGCTAAAGCCAGGCTAAAACATATTTGGGATTAAGCTTAAAATGTAGCCAGTAAGTTATTTTAGCCAAGCCAAGGCAAGCTTAAGGCTTAGCTTAGCTTACAACTTAGCCTACGTCTTAAACCTAAATGTCTAATGTGTACTACGTCGTACTTAAACATTGCAAATGCCAATTCCGATCGATACTTTTTTTTGTTGCCTCACAGCGTTGCACAGCGCCTGTTTCCACGGCCACGTCAGCGTGGTAAAGTACCTGTTGGACAACGGGGCGGACCAGTCGTTGACGGTCATTTTTATAAACTATTTGTTTATGTTTTTCTATCCATTTCTTACTTTGTTTTTAAGGCGCGCGCGGTGGACTCGCCGCTCATCCAGCAGTTCGGCAGCGCCCTGCTGGCCAACCCCAACGGCTCGCCCTCGTTGGCGTCGCGCATCGCCTCGCTGGCGCGAATGGAGCAACAAAATGGCGTCGGAGGCAGCAGCGGCAGCACGCCTCCAGATGCGCCCCGAACCTACATCAAGTGCATGGAGGAACAGTTCCAGCCGCAGACGCCCATTCTGTGGGCCTACGAACGAGGACATGACCAGGTTCGGCGAACTGGGCACACAAAATGCCAACAAAACTTGATCCAAAAATATCACTTAAAGATACAAAAATCGATAGAAAATATCTTGGCATCGATTGCCATTCTCGAGTCAAAAATGCTAATCAAAATTGATCCAAAAATATCACTAAAACTTGATTCAAAAATCGACAGAAAATGTCTTGTCATCGATTGCCATTCTCGAGTCAAAAATGCCAACAAAACCAGATTCAAATACCGATAGCCAAATAAATATCTTGGCATGAGAAGGCAATAAATGCCAATAGTGCAGGGTATGGTCTTAGAGCGAGGCCATGACCAGGTGCGGCAAACCGGGCATATAAAATGCATGCAAAAATTTTATTTATTTTTTATTTATTTATTCAAACAACTAAGGACGTATAAAACATCACTGACAAGTTGCAATAAATCGGTACAAAGTTAGTTGGGAAATATCGATGATACGGAAGTTTTTAATTTCAAAAGAATTAAAAGTTGGTGTTTAAAGGCATTTACGTTATTGAGTGATACGAGATTTGAAGGAAGTTTCAGTAAGTACATAGGTAACTGGCAACAACCATTCTTGGCTCACAAAAAAATTCTCGGTATATGCATGCACCACATGCCGACCCTTTTGACGAATGGTTAAGGCGCCCGCCCCTTTTTGCAGATTGTGAACATGCTCAAGTACTACGCGAACAAGCGGCCCGATTCGGACGCGTGCTCCGAGTACAGGTACTTCTCCAATTGTGCCATTTAAAATTGTATTTAATGGCATTTAACACAAAATCCCATTTTTTTGTTCCACAGCTCTGGCAGCAGTTCATACACCCCATTGCCGTCACCACTCGGCCGTCTGCGCTCAATGACCAAGGAGAAGGCGGAGATCCTGCAGGTCCATATTTTTTCCTAGGCTTGATTGGTCTCCAAAAAGAGGGCTGTACAGGGCCAGAATTGGTCAGATAAGCCGTTGCTCCCACATTATTTTTTGGTAGGAATTGCTTTTTTCGAATTTTGATCAACAAATTGGAGTTGAGCAGGATCGGGATCCCCGCACACGCCCATCCCGGCGACGAGAGTCATAACTCCGGAAGGAACGGAGCTAGCGACTTGCTATTTATTTTATCAGATATATCTTTGAATAAACAACAAAAACCCAAAAAAGCTTTTCGATTGATCCAATTTTGGCCAAGTTATGATCAAAAAACTTCAAAAATGACGCTTTTTTCAGACTTTTGGCCATAACTTGGCCAAAAATAGAGATGGTCAGAAGCTGAATATACCATTCGATAGAGAACATCTCAGGCTTCAAATTGACATATAAATTAATTTAAAAGACTCATTCTTTCCAAAGTTAAGTTTCAAAATGTCCCCCGTCGCCGGGATGGCCGTCGTCGGGATGGGGTGTACCCCGGGATCCCGACTGATTTTCGGCATCGGAAAATTTTGAAAATCGGGTTTTAGTCCAAACTTGAAATATTAGAATACAATTTGAATGCCACATTTTGTGCAGCAAAGTTTATTCAAATCCCATTCATGCCTGATGGGAGTTATGCTTTGACTAAACGACATTTTTGTCTCGCGAAGGGCTACTACAGTTTCGGTTTGTCATCATCGCCTCTTTTTGGTCCATTTCTCAGCCCCCCTTTGACGCCTCGTTTGCATTCAACACTTTGAATTTTCCTCTTTCGTGATGAAGCCATCTCCATCCGTGTCGCACCGCTTCTTCGAAACATCGATCGCGGTCTCAACCAACTCTTCGTAGTTGATTTTGCCATCGCCATTCTTGTCCGCTTCGGGCACCGCCTTTCGCATCGCCTCCTGTTCAGGTGTTGTTCCCTCAAAGAATTTGAGCATCTCCGCGATTGGCAAGCCCACGCCCTGCAGTCGAGGATCGTCTGGGGCCACACTGGGCAGATTGCTCAGCTCCAACTTGGACTTGTAGGCCGCCTCCATTTCCGCCCTGTCCAATTTGCCGTCCCCGTTGGTGTCCGCTTTCTGTGAAAGCATGCTTAGCCCAAAATTGGCATATTTTTGCTCACATTGAATGTGGCCTCATCTTCTTCTGGTGTTGATGCTGTCGCACAGAGCCAAGTGGAACAGAGCAGAGCCAAGGAGAAGAGCGCCGAAGAATGCATTGTTTACGATACTAGGTAGTGTGAGAATATGGTGTGGATGGAAATCAAATTGGACTGTGCTTCCCATCCCATTTCACAGCGCTTAAATATGCGCGTTCAGCACAACATTGGGCACTTGAATTGTGGTGTTGGTTGGTGTAAACTGGAAACTGTGGGTTTTTGTTTACGGTTTACGGCGCAAAAGCGTTCCATTTCCCCGCTCCGACAAACCAGTTTTTGGCTGTAAAATGCGTTCCACTTCTACGTCTCGACCAGCCATTTTCAGTTGGCCGTAAACAAATGCACCGGACCGGAATAAGATTGGTTGATGGATGGCTGTAATTGCCCTTCAAACTGGGCAATCAAAATCATTTTTTGCTGAACTCAATTGGAAAACACGTTAATCAAAACTGGGACCAGCATGTGAGACGGACTGACTGTTCCACTTCCTCGTTCTTCGCACCATCAAATTGCACCAATTTTGGAATAAAATAATAAGCGATGGGAATGTTCTTCCAGTTATCGCATGGAATGAATAGAATTGGACTCAGGGATAGTTTATGGCCACTTTCATAGTCAATTTCAAAAATTTAGACCTCCAAAACATGAACCTTAAACGGTTATAAAAACCGGTTTAGCTTGGTTCGACTTTGGCCTAGCCAGCTGTAGGTCCAATCGATTCCCCATGGTCCATTTCCTTTGTGGATTTGGATTTCATTTTCCCATGGATTTGTAGCACTTAAACCGGTCATTAAATAGTTTCTACGGATTTGACAATGTTAATTCCTCTGGATCGGTCGCGACAGAAAATAAAACATTATTTGAATTCAAAAATTAGCGCTTAGATTTGGAGTCGCCCTTTGCCAAAAATCCAATTTGTATTTTTTAATATTTTTATATCAAATTTTTAGACTAAAAGTGCGCTCTTTTTTGCAGTTGCGCGCCGAGCTGCGTACGGCGCACCACCTGTCGCTGATCGACGTTGAGCTGAAGGAGCCGATTGGCAACGGCTCTTTCGGCAAAGTGTACCGGGGCGTGTACCGCGGCAAAACGGTGGCTGTGAAGCGCTACAAAGTGGTCGCGTTCGGCGCGAAAACGGAGGCAAATATTTAAAAAAATAATTTTCGAAAATCTCGAAAAAATCGGTTTTTGCCCTTTTTGCTTCCTGGTTGCCTTTAAACTTTAAAGTGATTAGTACAATTATTAAGAAGAAAAAAACTAAAAGTTTAAAGAGGTCCGAGCACTATTTATGCCTTTTGGTGTGTTTAATAAACTTAAACTTTGAACGTGTAAAGTTTAAACGTACACAGGGGTTCTGTCAATGAATTAGGTTGCGCAGCCTGTTAATCTGTATGGCATTTTATTCACTGATCAGTGATCCAATTAAAGTGATAATCAATCTAATATAGACATATGGCAGTTTAAATTTTATTGCCAAATTGCTGGTACACTTGTTTGGATGGATCTTTTGGGTTCATTTTTCTTTAGTCTGAAAGTTTTTTATAAAGCAAAGCCTTGAAGTTCTTATAAAGAATGAGTTAAATCTCTAATTGAATTTGAGCATCTCTTTGGGTTTTTGATTTGTGTACATTTTTCGCCTCTAGTAATAGAGAGTTCTTGAAAATAAAAGGAATTAATATGTCTTTATGTCTATATTATAATTATAGCTTGTCCAAAAAATTTTTTTTTGAAATATTTTTAGGTCAGTCTTAATGCCAATTGTCTGATTTACCTTCTCCCCTAGGTGGACATGTTCTGCCGCGAGGTGTCCATCGTGTCGCAGCTGAAGCACCCCAACGTGGTGGCGTTCGTGGGCGCCTGCATGGAGGACCCGTCCCAGTTCGCCATTGTGACCGAGTTCGCGTCGGCGGGCTCCCTGTACGCGCTGCTCCACGTCCAGAAGCGCTGCTTTGAGCAGGCGCTGCGCCTCTCCATCGGCGTGGACATTGCGCGCGGCATGCGCTATCTGCACGAGCTGATCGGCGACAAAACGGTGATACACCGCGACCTGGTCAGTGGCATTAAAAAAGCGTTTTATTTGAGCTTTAGATTTTTCTTAAATAAGTATTTAAGATTTTTGCGCTCTAATTTTTTTTTGAAATTTTTTATTGTTTGCGCTCTAATTTTTTTGAAATTTTTATTTGATTTTTTGCGCTCTAATTTTTTTGAAAGTTTTTTTTTTATTGATTTTTCGTTTTTCTCTTTCAGAATTCGCACAATGTGCTGTTGCACAACAACGGACGCGCAGTGGTTGCGGATTTTGGCGAGTCCCGCTTCGCCAGTGGGCCGCACGAGGACACCATGACCAAGCAGCCGGGGGTAAGAGAACGAGAAATTGTATTGCAGTTAATATGAGAAATCAAAATCAGTTAGTTTGCGAACTAACTAGGGCCAAATCATTGTTGGATGAACCCCATTCCCTTCGACCAGCATTTTTCAGCAAGAGGATGGGTCTGTCGATTTAAGGCAATCTAGGCCCAATTTTTCACAGAATATTCTCCACATGTTCCTGCACAAAAGTACTATTCGCGCAAACAATTAAATTGAAGCGGCTGGCAGCAAATCAAAGTTGGGTGAACCCCATTCTTGCAAACTAATAAGTAATAACTGATTTCCCATATTAACTGCATACACGCCATTTGCAAATATCAAAATTTTCGCGCCCAGAATTTGCGCTGGATGGCGCCCGAAGTGTTCACGCAGAGTTGCGCCTACGACCACAAGGTGGACGTGTTCAGCTACGCACTCGTCCTGTGGGAGATCCACACCGCAGAGCTGCCCTTCTCGCATCTGAAGCCGGCAGCTGCAGCGGCCGAGATGGCCTACAAGCGAAGTGAGCGATTAATTGTGATGGCGTTGGCTTTATTTGGGCGTCTTCGAGAGCATTTTGCTATAGGCCGACTTATTATTTCATTACTCGTCGTCATCCAGGGGTTGAGGGCTTGAAGGTCATTTCCGCGCCAACTCACACATTCTGGGGCATAACTTGGTCAGCAATCGCGACAGACAGATGACCACATATGGGCTCATTCGATAGCCAACAATGGTGGCTATTCATGCAAAAAAGGTCCATTCAAATTGGCTGATCAATGCTTGAGTTATGCTTTTTTGATTGAACACAGGCAAAATGAGCCCAGTTGGGACGCGTTTTTGGGTCCTAACTTTGGAGTGGTTTGGCCAAACGAGTCCAACTCTTTCATTGGTCCAAATAGCCCCTGACATTGGCTCTCAAATGACCAAAATGTTCACCAATTGGAGGTGCTTCATTTTCTTAAAATTTGGTGCCGAAATGCCCCCCCCCCCCATTCTGGACTACTAGGATGCTTTAATTTAATATGTTTGATCGTTGAACAGATGATATCAGTCGATACAAATCATTTGATCAAGTAGATTAGATATGATGCTCAATATCGATTTGGACTCACAAAGAGCAATAGAACCTTAAAAGTATAGTTAATAAGTCCATTTTGTTGAGTCCGTTTTGGCCACCTTCCACAGATCGGCCCCCGCTGCCGGCCGAGCCGAGCGGCCAGTTCCCGGAGCACATCATCCGCATTCTGTCGGTGGCCTGGCTGCCCGACCCGATGGCGCGGCCCGAGTTCGCGCAGATCCTGGCCGAGCTGGAGCGCCATGCGCCGCCCGACGAGCGCAAGCAGTTCACCATTGGGCCGCTGTGCTCCAACCCGGAGTCGATCATCCGCGAGGAGTCCGAGGACAACATGGACGGCGACGACGGCATCCCGATTGGCGGCGGCGGCGTTGACCTGCTGTTCGGACTGGACTCGGAACTGCTGGGCACAGGTGCGTCACCAAATGGGAGAATTGAAGTGCCATAGCTTGAAAACGGATTGAGTTAGAAGAGAGCTTTCAAAAGTGATTTTGTAGAGCTCTAATTTCGCTCCAAAATGGCATTTGGGGCCGAATTTATTGGTCCAGTTGTGGCCAAGTTATGGCCAAAAAAGTGAGGAAATCGGCAAATTCCAAACATTTGGCCATAATTTTAGTCAATTCCTGGGCCACAAGGTGTCTGAACAGACCAATGGATGGCGCACTCTTTTGGGCCCAACGTCGCATTTAATTCAAAATATTTCAGGTGCAATGCGCGGCACTAACACAGTGTCGCAGTTGAAAGATCGCTGGGAGCAACTGAGCGTGGGCGAGATGCAACCACAGCAAAAGGGCGGCAGCGCAACAGCTGCCTCTTCTGCGCTCGAAAAACTCAAGCAGCGCGTCGATCAAAACGGGTTTGTACTTCAAAAGTCTCGGATCTTTAAATGTTTGGCATTGTGTTCTTTTTAAATTTTTGGCGTTCACTTCATTAATTTCTTTGGCGTTCTGTTTAAAATTCACTTCTCAATTACTTCTTCAGGTACGTCTCGCAAGCGGCGCGCGCAATCGCTGCCGCCAGGGACGCGTCGCAGTTGCGCGACAGTTTCGTGTTGGCACGATCCGCGAATGTGGCGCAGCGCCAGAGCGCACTGATCAAAAAGGCGGCGGCGGCCAGCACCGAACAAAATGGGAGCATTGAACAGGTCGAATATGGAGAGGGGGACTCTTTACCTCAAAATATGATTGCTCTTTGATCAATCAATGATTCTAAAGTGGCACCTTCTTATCACCACTGATCAATGATTACTATTCACATCGTGGCCGGAAAATTGGGCACCACGGAAAATTGGGCACCAGGAAAATTGGGCACCGGAAAATTGGGCACTGGAAAACTGGGCACCGCGAAAATTGGGCACCAAAAATTTTTTTTAGTTTTTAATAACACAAATATCGAAGAAATGATTTAAAGCATTTTATTGAGTTCCTACTTCACTTTGTGCGTCCCATCAATTTCAGGCTTCCCATCCCACTTATTTGAACCGCTATTGAAACGGAAATTTCCCTATCCCTTTTCCCATACAAAATTGGGCACTAAGAAAATTAGGCACCGGAAAATTGGGCACAAAATGTGAAATTTTCTTGAATAAACTTGGCTATAACTTAGGCTTAGAAATAGGCTTAAACCTTAGACTTAGTAGGTTTAGGCTTTAGGCTAGGCTTAGGAAAAGCTCATTTGGTTACTCTTTGGGCTTTAGGCTTGCACTTTAGGCTTAGGCGTAGGCTAAGCTTAAGCTAAGCCTAAGCTAAGCTTGCCTTGGCTCTAAGCTTAAGCTAAGCCTAAGCTAAGCTTGTCTTGGCTTAGGCTAAAAAGCCCATTTGGCTACTCTGGCTTAGAAGTAGGCTTAGCCTAGTTTGGTGCCCAATTTTCCAATGCCCAGTTTTCCTAGTGCCCAATTTTCCTGGTGCCCAATTTTCCTGGTGCCCAATTTTCCGTGGTGCCCAATTAGCCGGGAACCATTCACATTGATCTGAGATCTTATTCCATATGAAAAAATCGGGCACATTTTGGATTTTCGGCTGATCCTACCCAACTTTTTGGACAGATTGGCGGCAGTGTGGAGGACAGCGACACGCCTGCCTCGCAGCACGGCGATGCAACCAAAGAGAAGAGGAAAACGAAGAAGAGAGTGCAAATTGAAGTGCAGGCACAACGCAGTGGAAGCGAAGAGACGTTGAAGAAAGAATAAAAATGGAAAAATAAAATATATAAATTGTCGTTTCGTCATTTGTGATTTTCGCCTGTTTTCAATCGATCTTTTCCCAGCGAAATTGGACGCTTTGGCCAGAAAGAGGGCCATGATCCGGACCAGAAAAAAATGCTCTTTCGAATAGGCTATTGACCCGGGATTCGAAAAATTTTTCGGATTTTCAAAATCCATGGACTAGTCCATTGGATTTGCGAAATCCGGTCAAAATTTTAAACTCAAATCTTTAAAGCCAGTTAGAAAGAGCATTAAATTCTGGTCAGAACCTGACCGACCGCAGCTTCTGAAAGTGCGAAATGGCCGAGTTATGGGCAATTGAAATCGGCCGGATAGAGCCCAGTGGGCATTCGCCGGAGTTTTCAATCGATCTTTTACACGTGAAATTGGCAGCTTTGGCCAGAAAGAGGGCCATGATTCGGACCAGAAAAAAATGCTCTTTCGAATAGGCTATTGACCCGGGATTCGAAAAATTTTTCGGGTTTTAAAATCCAAACTTTAAAGCCAGTTAGAAAGAGCATTAAATTCTGGTCAGAATATGGCCAACCGCAGCTTCTGAAAGTGCGAAATGGCCGAGTTATGGGCAATTGAAATCGGCCGGATAGAGCCCAGTGGGCATTCGCCGGAGTTTTCAATCGATCTTTTACACGTGAAATTGGCAGCTTTGGCCAGAAAGAGGGCCATGATTCGGACCAGAAAAAAATGCTCTTTCGAATAGGCTATTGACCCGGGATTCGAAAAATTTTTCGGGTTTTAAAATCCAAACTTTAAAGCCAGTTAGAAAGAGCATTAAATTCTGGTCAGAATATGGCCAACCGCAGCTTCTGAAAGTGCGAAATGGCCGAGTTATGGGCAATTGAAATCGGCCGGATAGAGCCCAGTGGGCATTCGCCGGAGTTTTCAATCGATCTTTTACACGTGAAATTGGCAGCTTTGGC